>JAJAQF010000318.1:0-27115 GCA_020510985.1 Pholidichthys leucotaenia
CGTCTGTGGGAAAACCTTGTCCTGGTGGCGAATAGGAAGGTAGACGAAGAAGTCGATGGTCGGGACTTAGTGTCTGTGGTAAAACCTTGTCCTGGTGGCGAAATAGGAAGGTAGACGAAGAAGTCGATGGTCGGGACTTAGCGTCTGTGGTAAAACCTTGTCATGGTGGCGAAACAGGAAGGTAGACGAAGAAGTCGATGGTCGGGAAAACTTGCTAGGTCGGGAACTTTGAGAGGGTTGAGAAAAATTGGAAACCGATTAAAAATGCATGGTCGGGACTTAGCGTCTGTGGTAAAACCTTGTCATGGTGGCGAAATAGGAAGGTAGATGACGAAGTCGATGGTCGGGACTTAGCGTCTGTTGTAAAACCTTGTCATGGTGGGGAAATAGGAAGTAGACGAAGAAGTCGATGATCGGGACTTAGCGTCTGTGGTAAAACCTTGTCCTGGTGGCGAAATAGGAAGATAGACGAAGAAGTCGATGGTCGGGACTTAGCGTCTGTGGTAAAACCTTGTCATGGTGGCGAAATAGGAAGGTAGACGAAGAAGTCGATGGTCGGGAAAACTTGCTATGTCGGGAACTTTGAGAGGGTTGAGAAAAATTGGAAACCGATTAAAAATGCATGGTCGGGACTTAGCGTCTTTGGGAAAACCTTGTCCTGGTGGAAACATAGGAAGGTAGACGAAGAAGTCGATGGTCAGGACTTAGCGTCTGTGGTAAAACCTTGTCATGGTGGCAAAATAGGAAGGTGGACCAAGAAGTCGATGGTCGGGACTTAGCGTCTGTGGTAAAACCTTGTCATGGTGGCGAAATAGCAGGTAGACGAAGAAGTCGATGGTCGGGAAAACTAGCTAGGTCGGGAACTTTGAGAGGGTTGAGAAAAATTTTAAGCCGATTGAAAATGCATGGTCGGGACTTAGCGTCTGTGGGAAAACCTTGTCCTGGTGGCGAAAAAGGAAGGTAGATGAAGAAGTCGATGGTCGGGACTTAGCGTCTGTGGTAAAACCTTGTCATGGTGGCGAAATAGGAAGGTAGACCAAGAAGTCGATGGTCGGGACTTAGCGTCTGTGGGAAAACCTTGTCATGGTGTCGAAATAGGAAGTTAGACGAGGAAGTCGATGGTCGGGAATACTTGCTAGGTCGGGAACTTTGAGAGGGTTGAGAAAAATTGGAAACCGATTAAAAATGCATGGTCGGGACTTAGCGTCTTTGGGAAAACCTTGTCCTGGTGGCGAATTAGGAAGGTAGACGAAGAAGTCTATGGTCGGGAAAACTTGCTAGGTCAGGAACTTTGAGAGGGTTGAGAAAAATTGGAAGCCGATTAAAAATGCATGGTCGGGACTTAGTGTCTGTGGGAAAACCTTGTCCTGGTGGCGAAATAGGAAGGTAGACGAAGAAGTCGATGGTCGGGACTTAGCGTCTGTGGTAAAACCTTGTCATGGTGGCGAAATAGGAAGGTAGCCGAAGAAGTCGATGGTCGGGAAAACTAGCTAGGTCGGGACCTTTGAGAGGGTTGAGAAAAATTGGAAGCCGATTGAAAAGTCGATGGTCGGGACTTAGCGTCTGTGGGAAAACCTTGTCCTGGTGGCGAAATAGGAAGGTAGACGAAGAAGTCGATGGTCGGGACTTAGCGTCTGTGGTAAAACCTTGTCCTGGTGGCGAAATAGGAAGGTAGACGAAGAAGTCGATGGTCGGGACTTTGCGTCTGTGGTAAAACCTTGTCATGGTGGCGAAATAGGAATGTAGATGAAGAAGTCGATGGTCGGGAAAACTTGCTATGTCGGGAACTTTGAGAGGGTTGAGAAAAATTGGAAGCCGATTAAAAATGCATGGTCGGGACTTAGCTTCTGTGGGAAAACCTTGTCTTGTTGGCGAAATAGGAAGGTAGACGAAGAAGTCGATGGTCTGGACTTAGTGTCTGTGGTAAAACCTTGTCCTGGTTGCGAAATAGGAAGGTAGACGAAGAAGTCGATGGTCGGGACTTAGCGTCTGTGGTAAAACCTTGTCATGGTGGCGAAATAGGAAGGTAGACGAAGAAGTCGATGGTCGGGAAAACTTGCTAGGTCGGGAACTTTGAGAGGGTTGAGAAAAATTGGAAGCCGATTAATAATGCATGGTCGGGACTTAGCGTCTTGGGAAAACATTGTCCTGGTGGCGAAATAGGAAGGTAGACGAAGAAGTCGATGGTCGGGAAAACTAGCTAGGTCGGGAACTTTGAGAGGGTTGAGAAAAATTGGAAGCCGATTAAGATTGCATGGTCGGGACTTAGCGTCTTTGGGAAAACCTTGTCCTGGTGGCGAAATAGGAAGGTAGACGAAGAAGTCGATGGTCGGGACTTAGCGTCTGTGGTAAAACCTTGTCATCGTGGCGAAATAGGAAGGTAAACGAAGAAGTCGATGGTCGGGAAAACTAGCCAGGTCGGGAACTTTGAGAGGGTTGAGAAAAATTGGAAGCCGATTGAAAATGCATGGTCGGGACTTAGCGTCGGTGGGAAAATCTTGTCCTGGTGGCGAAATAGGAAGGTAGACGAAGAAGTCGATGGTCGGGACTTAGCGTCTGTGGTAAAACCTTGTCATGGTGGCGAAATAGGAAGGTCGACCAAGAAGTCGATGGTCGGGACTTAGCGTCTGTGGGAAAACCTTGTCATGGTGGCGAAATAGGAAGGTAGACGAAGAAGTCGATGGTCGGGACTTAGCGTCTGTGGTAAAACCTTGTCATGGTGGGGAAATAGGAAGGTAGACGAAGAAGTCGATGATCGGGACTTAGCGTCTGTGGTAAAACCTTGTCCTGGTGGCGAAATAGGAAGATAGACGAAGAAGTCGATGGTCGGGACTTAGCGTCTGTGGTAAAACCTTGTCATGGTGGCGAAATAGGAAGGTAGACGAAGAAGTCGATGGTCGGGAAAACTTGCTATGTCGGGAATTTTGAGAGGGTTGAGAAAAATTGGAAACCGATTAAAAATGCATGGTCGGGACTTAGCGTCTTTGGGAAAACCTTGTCCTGGTGGCAACATAGGAAGGTAGACGAAGAAGTCGATGGTCGGGACTTAGCGTCTGTGGTAAAACCTTGTCATGGTGTCGAAATAGGAAGGTAGACGAAGAAGTCGATGGTCGGGAAAACTTGCTAGGTCGGGAACTTTGAGAGGGTTGAGAAAAATTGGAAACCGATTAAAAATGCATGGTCGGGACTTAGCGTCTGTGGTAAAACCTTGTCATGGTGGCGAAATAGGAAGGTAGACGACGAAGTCGATGGTCGGGACTTAGCGTCTGTGGTAAAACCTTGTCATGGTGGGGAAATAGGAAGTAGACGAAGAAGTCGATGATCGGGACTTAGCGTCTGTGGTAAAACCTTGTCCTGGTGGCGAAATAGGAAGATAGACGAAGAAGTCGATGGTCGGGACTTAGCGTCTGTGGTAAAACCTTGTCATGGTGGCGAAATAGGAAGGTAGACGAAGAAGTCGATGGTCGGGAAAACTTGCTATGTCGGGAACTTTGAGAGGGTTGAGAAAAATTGGAAACCGATTAAAAATGCATGGTCGGGACTTAGCGTCTTTGGGAAAACCTTGTCCTGGTGGCAACATAGGAAGGTAGACGAAGAAGTCGATGGTCAGGACTTAGCGTCTGTGGTAAAACCTTGTCATGGTGGCAAAATAGGAAGGTGGACCAAGAAGTCGATGGTCGGGACTTAGCGTCTGTGGTAAAACCTTGTCATGGTGGCGAAATAGCAGGTAGACGAAGAAGTCGATGGTCGGGAAAACTAGCTAGGTCGGGAACTTTGAGAGGGTTGAGAAAAATTTTAAGCCGATTGAAAATGCATGGTCGGGACTTAGCGTCTTTGGGAAAACCTTGTCCTGGTGGCGAAATAGGAAGGTAGAAGAAGAAGTCGATGGTCGGGACTTAGCGTCTGTGGTAAAACCTTGTCATGGTGGCGAAATAGGAAGGTAGACCAAGAAGTCGATGGTCGGGACTTAGCGTCTGTGGGAAAACCTTGTCATGGTGTCGAAATAGGAAGTTAGACGAGGAAGTCGATGGTCGGGAATACTTGCTAGGTCGGGAACTTTGAGAGGGTTGAGAAAAATTGGAAACCGATTAAAAATGCATGGTCGGGACTTAGCGTCTTTGGGAAAACCTTGTCCTGGTGGCGATATAGGAAGGTAGACGTAGAATTCGATGGTCGGGACTTAGCGTCTGTGGTAAAACCTTGTCCTGGTCGCGAAATAGGAAGGTAGACCAAGAAGTCGATGGTCGGGACTTAGCGTCTGTGGGAAAACCTTGTCCTGGTGGCGATATAGGAAGGTAGACGTAGAATTCGATGGTCGGGACTTAGCGTCTGTGGTAAAACCTTGTCCTGGTCACGAAATAGGAAGGTAGACCAAGAAGTCGATGGTCGGGACTTTGCGTCTGTGGTAAAACCTTGTCATGGTGGCGAAATAGGAATGTAGATGAAGAAGTCGATGGTCGGGAAAACTTGCTATGTCGGGAACTTTGAGAGGGTTGAGAAAAATTGGAAGCCGATTAAAAATGCATGGTCGGGACTTAGCTTCTGTGGGAAAACCTTGTCTTGTTGGCGAAATAGGAAGGTAGACGAAGAAGTCGATGGTCTGGACTTAGTGTCTGTGGTAAAACCTTGTCCTGGTTGCGAAATAGGAAGGTAGACGCAGAAGTCCATGGTCGGGACTTAGCGTCTGTGGTAAAACCTTGTCATGGTGGGGAAATAGGAAGGTAGACGAAGAAGTCGATGGTCGGGAAAACTTGCTAGGTCAGGAACTTTGAGAGGGTTGAGAAAAATTGGAAGCCGATTAATAATGCATGGTCGGGACTTAGCGTCTTGGGAAAACCTTGTCCTGGTGGCGAAATAGGAAGGTAGACGAAGAAGTCGATGGTCGGGAAAACTAGCTAGGTCGGGAACTTTGAGAGGGTTGAGAAAAATTGGAAGCCGATTAAGATTGCATGGTCGGGACTTAGCGTCTGTGGGAAAACCTTGTCCTGGTGGCGAATAGGAAGGTAGACGAAGAAGTCGATGGTCGGGACTTAGCGTCTTTGGTAAAACCTTGTCATGGTGGCGAAATAGGAAGGTAGACGAAGAAGTCGATGGTCGGGAAAACTTGCTATGTCGGGAATTTTGAGAGGGTTGAGAAAAATTGGAAACCGATTAAAAATGCATGGTCGGGACTTAGCGTCTTTGGGAAAACCTTGTCCTGGTGGCAACATAGGAATGTAGACGACGAAGTCGATGGTCGGGACTTAGCGTCTGTGGTAAAACCTTGTCATGGTGGCAAAATAGGAAGATAGACCAAGAAGTCGATGGTCGGGACTTAGCGTCTGTGGTAAAACCTTGTCATGGTGGCGAAATAGGAAGGTCGACCAAGAAGTCGATGGTCGGGACTTAGCGTCTGTGGGAAAACCTTGTCATGGTGGCGAAATAGGAAGGTAGACGAAGAAGTCGATGGTCGGGACTTAGCGTCTGTGGTAAAACCTAGTCATGGTGGGGAAATAGGAAGGTAGACGAAGAAGTCGATGATCGGGACTTAGCGTCTGTGGTAAAACCTTGTCCTGGTGGCGAAATAGGAAGATAGACGAAGAAGTCGATGGTCGGGACTTAGCGTCTGTGGTAAAACCTTGTCATGGTGGCGAAATAGGAAGGTAGACGAAGAAGTCGATGGTCGGGAAAACTTGCTATGTCGGGAATTTTGAGAGGGTTGAGAAAAATTGGAAACCGATTAAAAATGCATGGTCGGGACTTAGCGTCTTTGGGAAAACCTTGTCCTGGTGGCAACATAGGAAGGTAGACGACGAAGTCGATGGTCGGGACTTAGCGTCTGTGGTAAAACCTTGTCATGGTGGCAAAATAGGAAGGTAGACCAAGAAGTCAATGGTCGGGACTTAGCGTCTGTGGTAAAACCTTGTCATGGTGGCGAAATAGGCAGGTAGACGAAGAAGTCGATGGTCGGGAAAACTAGCTAGGTCGGGAACTTTGAGAGGGTTGAGAAAAATTTTAAGCCGATTGAAAATGCATGGTCGGGACTTAGCGTCTGTGGGAAAACCTTGTCCTGGTGGCGATATAGGAAGGTAGACGTAGAATTCGATGGTCGGGACTTAGCGTCTGTGGTAAAACCTTGTCCTGGTCGCGAAATAGGAAGGTAGACCAAGAAGTCGATGGTCGGGACTTTGCGTCTGTGGTAAAACCTTGTCATGGTGGCGAAATAGGAAGGTAGATGAAGAAGTCGATGGTCGGGAAAACTTGCTATGTCGGGAACTTTGAGAGGGTTGAGAAAAATTGGAAGCCGATTAAAAATGCATGGTCGGGACTTAGCTTCTGTGGGAAAACCTTGTCTTGTTGGCGAAATAGGAAGGTAGACGAAGAAGTCGATGGTCTGGACTTAGTGTCTGTGGTTAAACCTTGTCCTGGTTGCGAAATAGGAAGGTAGACGAAGAAGTCGATGGTCGGGACTTAGCGTCTGTGGTAAAACCTTGTCATGGTGGGGAAATAGGAAGGTAGACGAAGAAGTCGATGGTCGGGAAAACTTGCTAGGTCAGGAACTTTGAGAGGGTTGAGAAAAATTGGAAGCCGATTAATAATGCATGGTCGGGACTTAGCGTCTTGGGAAAACCTTGTCCTGGTGGCGAAATAGGAAGGTAGACGAAGAAGTCGATGGTCGGGACTTAGCGTCTGTGGTAAAACCTTGTCATGGTGTCGAAATAGGAAGGTAGACGAAGAAGTCGATGGTCGGGAAAACTTGCTAGGTCGGGAACTTTGAGAGGGTTGAGAAAAATTGGAAACCGATTAAAAATGCATGGTCGGGACTTAGCGTCTGTGGTAAAACCTTGTCATGGTGGCGAAATAGGAAGGTAGATGACGAAGTCGATGGTCGGGACTTAGCGTCTGTGGTAAAACCTTGTCATGGTGGGGAAATAGGAAGTAGACGAAGAAGTCGATGATCGGGACTTAGCGTCTGTGGTAAAACCTTGTCCTGGTGGCGAAATAGGAAGATAGACGAAGAAGTCGATGGTCGGGACTTAGCGTCTGTGGTAAAACCTTGTCATGGTGGCGAAATAGGAAGGTAGACGAAGAAGTCGATGGTCGGGAAAACTTGCTATGTCGGGAACTTTGAGAGGGTTGAGAAAAATTGGAAACCGATTAAAAATGCATGGTCGGGACTTAGCGTCTTTGGGAAAACCTTGTCCTGGTGGAAACATAGGAAGGTAGACGAAGAAGTCGATGGTCAGGACTTAGCGTCTGTGGTAAAACCTTGTCATGGTGGCAAAATAGGAAGGTGGACCAAGAAGTCGATGGTCGGGACTTAGCGTCTGTGGTAAAACCTTGTCATGGTGGCGAAATAGCAGGTAGACGAAGAAGTCGCTGGTCGGGAAAACTAGCTAGGTCGGGAACTTTGAGAGGGTTGAGAAAAATTTTAAGCCGATTGAAAATGCATGGTCGGGACTTAGCGTCTGTGGGAAAACCTTGTCCTGGTGGCGAAAAAGGAAGTTAGACGAGGAAGTCGATGGTCGGGAATACTTGCTAGGTCGGGAACTTTGAGAGGGTTGAGAAAAATTGGAAACCGATTAAAAATGCATGGTCGGGACTTAGCGTCTTTGGGAAAACCTTGTCCTGGTGGCGAATTAGGAAGGTAGACGAAGAAGTCTATGGTCGGGAAAACTTGCTAGGTCAGGAACTTTGAGAGGGTTGAGAAAAATTGGAAGCCGATTAAAAATGCATGGTCGGGACTTAGTGTCTGTGGGAAAACCTTGTCCTGGTGGCGAAATAGGAAGGTAGACGAAGAAGTCGATGGTCGGGACTTAGCGTCTGTGGTAAAACCTTGTCATGGTGGCGAAATAGGAAGGTAGCCGAAGAAGTCGATGGTCGGGAAAACTAGCTGGGTCCGGAACTTTGAGAGGGTTGAGAAAAATTGGAAGCCGATTGAAAATGCATGGTCGGGACTTAGCGTCTGTGGGAAAACCTTGTCCTGGTGGCGAAATAGGAAGGTAGACGAAGAAGTCGATGGTCGGGACTTAGCGTCTGTGGGAAAACCTCGTCATGGTGGCGAAATAGGAAGGTAGACGAAGAAGTTGATGGTCGGGAATACTTGCTAGGTCGGGAACTTTGAGAGGGTTGAGAAAAATTGGAAACCGATTAAAAATGCCTTGTCGGGACTTAGCGTCTGTGGTAAAACCTTGTCATGGTGGCGAAATAGGAAGGTAGACGAAGAAGTCGCTGGTCGGGACTTAGCGTCTGTGGTAATACCTTGTCATGGTGGGGAAATAGGAAGGTAGACGAAGAAGTCGATGGTCGGGACTTAGCGTCTGTGGTAAAACCTTGTCCTGGTGGCGAAATAGGAAGGTAGACGAAGAAGTCGATGGTCGGGACTGAGCGTCTGTGGTAAAACCTTGTCCTGGTGGCGAAATAGGAAGGTAGACGAAGAAGTCGATGGTCGGGACTTAGCGTCTTTGGTAAAAACTTTTCATGGTGGCGAAATAGGAATGTAGACGAAGAAGTCGATGGTCGGGAAAACTAGCTAGGTCGGGAACTTTGAGAGGGTTGAGAAAAATTTGAAGCCGATTGAAAATGCATGGTCGGGACTTAGCGTCTTTGGGAAAACCTTGTCCTGGTGGCGAAATAGGAAGGTAGACGAAGAAGTCGATGGTCGGGACTTAGCGTCTGTGGTAAAACCTTGTCATGGTGGCAAAATAGTAAGGTAGACCAAGAAGTCGATTGTCGGGACTTAGCATCTGTGGTAAAACCTTGTCATGGTGGCGAAATAGGCAGGTAGACGAAGAAGTCGATGGTCGGGAAAACTAGCAAGGTCGGGAACTTTGAGAGGGTTGAGAAAAATTGGAAGCCGATTAAGATTGCATGGTCGGGACTTAGCGTCTGTGGGAAAACCTTGTCCTGGTGGCGAATAGGAAGGTAGACGAAGAAGTCGATGGTCGGGACTTAGTGTCTGTGGTAAAACCTTGTCCTGGTGGCGAAATAGGAAGGTAGACGAAGAAGTCGATGGTCGGGACTTAGCGTCTGTGGTAAAACCTTGTCATGGTGGCGAAACAGGAAGGTAGAGGAAGAAGTCGATGGTCGGGACTTAGTGTCTGTGGTAAAACCTTGTCCTGGTCGCGAAATAGGAAGGTAGACCAAGAAGTCGATGGTCGGGACTTAGCGTCTGTGGGAAAACCTTGTCCTGGTGGCGATATAGGAAGGTAGACGTAGAATTCGATGGTCGGGACTTAGCGTCTGTGGTAAAACCTTGTCCTGGTCACGAAATAGGAAGGTAGACCAAGAAGTCGATGGTCGGGACTTTGCGTCTGTGGTAAAACCTTGTCATGGTGGCGAAATAGGAATGTAGATGAAGAAGTCGATGGTCGGGAAAACTTGCTATGTCGGGAACTTTGAGAGGGTTGAGAAAAATTGGAAGCCGATTAAAAATGCATGGTCGGGACTTAGCTTCTGTGGGAAAACCTTGTCTTGTTGGCGAAATAGGAAGGTAGACGAAGAAGTCGATGGTCTGGACTTAGTGTCTGTGGTAAAACCTTGTCCTGGTTGCGAAATAGGAAGGTAGACGAAGAAGTCCATGGTCGGGACTTAGCGTCTGTGGTAAAACCTTGTCATGGTGGGGAAATAGGAAGGTAGACGAAGAAGTCGATGGTCGGGAAAACTTGCTAGGTCAGGAACTTTGAGAGGGTTGAGAAAAATTGGAAGCCGATTAATAATGCATGGTCGGGACTTAGCGTCTTGGGAAAACCTTGTCCTGGTGGCGAAATAGGAAGGTAGACGAAGAAGACGATGGTCGGGAAAACTAGCTAGGTCGGGAACTTTGAGAGGGTTGAGAAAAATTGGAAGCCGATTAAGATTGCATGGTCGGGACTTAGCGTCTGTGGGAAAACCTTGTCCTGGTGGCGAATAGGAAGGTAGACGAAGAAGTCGATGGTCGGGACTTAGTGTCTGTGGTAAAACCTTGTCCTGGTGGCGAAATAGGAAGGTAGACGAAGAAGTCGATGGTCGGGACTTAGCGTCTGTGGTAAAACCTTGTCATGGTGGCGAAACAGGAAGGTAGACGAAGAAGTCGATGGTCGGGAAAACTTGCTAGGTCGGGAACTTTGAGAGGGTTGAGAAAAATTGGAAACCGATTAAAAATGCATGGTCGGGACTTAGCGTCTTTGGGAAAACCTTGTCCTGGTGGCGAAATAGGAAGGTAGACGAAGAAGTCGATGGTCGGGACTTAGCGTCTGTGGTAAAACCTTGTCATCGTGGCGAAATAGGAAGATAAACGAAGAAGTCGATGGTCGGGAAAACTAGCCAGGTCGGGAACTTTGAGAGGGTTGAGAAAAATTGGAAGCCGATTGAAAATGCATGGTCGGGACTTAGCGTCGGTGGGAAAATCTTGTCCTGGTGGCGAAATAGGAAGGTAGACGAAGAAGTCGATGGTCGGGACTTAGCGTCTGTGGTAAAACCTTGTCATGGTGGCGAAATAGGAAGGTCGACCAAGAAGTCGATGGTCGGGACTTAGCTTCTGTGGGAAAACCTTGTCATGGTGGCGAAATAGGAAGGTAGACGAAGAAGTCGATGGTCGGGACTTAGCGTCTGTGGTAAAACCTTGTCATGGTGGCGAAATAGGAAGGTAGACGAAGAAGTCGATGGTCGGGAAAACTTGCTATGTCGGGAATTTTGAGAGGGTTGAGAAAAATTGGAAACCGATTAAAAATGCATGGTCGGGACTTAGCGTCTTTGGGAAAACCTTGTCCTGGTGGCGAAATAGGAAGGTAGACGAAGAAGTCGATGGTTGGGACTTAGCGTCTGTGGTAAAACCTTGTCATCGTGGCGAAATAGGAAGGTAAACGAAGAAGTCGATGGTCGGGAAAACTAGCCAGGTCGGGAACTTTGAGAGGGTTGAGAAAAATTGGAAGCCGATTGAAAATGCATGGTCGGGACTTAGCGTCGGTGGGAAAATCTTGTCCTGGTGGCGAAATAGGAAGGGAGACGAAGAAGTCGATGGTCGGGACTTAGCGTCTGTGGTAAAACCTTGTCATGGTGGCGAAATAGGAAGGTCGACCAAGAAGTCGATGGTCGGGACTTAGCGTCTGTGGTAAAACCTAGTCATGGTGGGGAAATAGGAAGGTAGACGAAGAAGTCGATGATCGGGACTTAGCGTCTGTGGTAAAACCTTGTCCTGGTGGCGAAATAGGAAGATAGACGAAGAAGTCGATGGTCGGGACTTAGCGTCTGTGGTAAAACCTTGTCATGGTGGCGAAATAGGAAGGTAGACGAAGAAGTCGATGGTCGGGAAAACTTGCTATGTCGGGAATTTTGAGAGGGTTGAGAAAAATTGGAAACCGATTAAAAATGCATGGTCGGGACTTAGCGTCTTTGGGAAAACCTTGTCTTGGTGGCAACATAGGAAGGTAGACGAAGAAGTCGATGGTCGGGACTTAGCGTCTGTGGTAAAACCTTGTCATGGTGGCAAAATAGGAAGGTAGACCAAGAAGTCGATGGTCGGGACTTAGCGTCTGTGGTAAAACCTTGTCATGGTAGCGAAATAGGCAGGTAGACGAAGAAGTCGATGGTCGGGAAAACTAGCTAGGTCGGGAACTTTGAGAGGGTTGAGAAAAATTTTAAGCCGATTGAAAATGCATGGTCGGGACTTAGCGTCTGTGGGAAAACCTTGTCCTGGTGGCGATATAGGAAGGTAGTCGTAGAATTCGATGGTCGGGACTTAGCGTCTGTGGTAAAACCTTGTCCTGGTCGCGAAATAGGAAGGTAGACCAAGAAGTCGATGGTCGGGACTTTGCGTCTGTGGTAAAACCTTGTCATGGTGGCGAAATAGGAAGGTAGATGAAGAAGTCGATGGTCGGGAAAACTTGCTATGTCGGGAACTTTGAGAGGGTTGAGAAAAATTGGAAGCCGATTAAAAATGCATGGTCGGGACTTAGCTTCTGTGGGAAAACCTTGTCTTGTTGGCGAAATAGGAAGGTAGACGAAGAAGTCGATGGTCTGGACTTAGTGTCTGTGGTAAAACCTTGTCCTGGTTGCGAAATAGGAAGGTAGACGAAGAAGTCGATGGTCGGGACTTAGCGTCTGTGGTAAAACCTTGTCATGGTGGCGAAATAGGAAGGTAGACGAAGAAGTCGATTGTCGGGAAAACTTGCTAGGTCAGGAACTTTGAGAGGGTTGAGAAAAATTGGAAGCCGATTAAAAATGCATGGTCGGGACTTAGCGTCTTTGGGAAAACCTTGTCCTGGTGGCGAAATAGGAAGGTAGACGAAGAAGTCGATGGTCGGGACTTAGCGTCTGTGGTAAAACCTTGTCATGGTGGCGAAATAGGAAGGTAAACGAAGAAGTCGATGGTCGGGAAAACTAGCCAGGTCTGGAACTTTGAGAGGGTTTGAGAAAAATTGGAAGCCGATTGAAAATGCATGGTCGGGACTTAGCGACTGTGGGAAAACTTTGTCCTGGTTGCGAAATAGGAAGGTAGGCGAAGAAGTCGATGGTCGGGACTTAGCGTCTGTGGTAAAACCTTGTCATGGTGGCGAAATAGGAAGGTAGACCAAGAAGTCGATGGTCGGGACTTAGCGTCTGTGGGAAAACCTTGTCATGGTGTCGAAATAGGAAGGTAGACGAAGAAGTCGATGGTCGGGAATACTTGCTAGGTCGGGAACTTTGAGAGGGTTGAGAAAAATTGGAAACCGATTAAAAATGCATGGTCGGGACTTAGCGTCTGTGGTAAAACCTTGTCATGGTGGCGAAATAGGAAGGTAGACGAAGAAGTCGATGGTCCGGACTTAGCGTCTGTGGTAAAACCTTGTCATGGTGGGGAAATAGGAAGTAGACGAAGAAGTCGATGATCGGGACTTAGCGTCTGTGGTAAAACCTTGTCCTGGTGGCGAAATAGGAAAATAGACGAAGAAGTCGATGGTCGGGACTTAGCGTCTGAGGTAAAACCTTGTCATGGTGGCGAAATAGGAAGGTAGACGAAGAAGTCGATGGTCGGGAAAACTTGCTATGTCGGGAACTTTGAGAGGGTTGAGAAAAATTGGAAACCGATTAAAAATGCATGGTCGGGACTTAGCGTCTTTGGGAAAACCTTGTCCTGGTGGCAACATAGGAAGGTAGACGAAGAAGTCGATGGTCGGGACTTAGCGTCTGTGGTAAAACCTTGTCATGGTGGCAAAATAGGAAGGTGGACCAAGAAGTCGATGGTCGGGACTTAGCGTCTGTGGTAAAACCTTGTCATGGTGGCGAAATAGGCAGGTAGACGAAGAAGTCGATGGTCGGGAAAACTAGCTAGGTCGGGAACTTTGAGAGGGTTGAGAAAAATTTTAAGCCGATTGAAAATGCATGGTCGGGACTTAGCGTCTGTGGGAAAACCTTGTCCTGGTGGCGAAATAGGAAGGTAGACGAAGAAGTCGATGGTCGGGACTTAGCGTCTGTGGTAAAACCTTGTCATGGTGGCGAAATAGGAAGGTAGACCAAGAAGTCGATGGTCGGGACTTAGCGTCTGTGGGAAAACCTTGTCATGGTGTCGAAATAGGAAGTTAGACGAGGAAGTCGATGGTCGGGAATACTTGCTAGGTCGGGAACTTTGAGAGGGTTGAGAAAAATTGGAAACCGATTAAAAATGCATGGTCGGGACTTAGTGTCTTTGGGAAAACCTTGTCCTGGTGGCGAATTAGGCAGGTAGACGAAGAAGTCTATGGTCGGGAAAACTTGCTAGGTCAGGAACTTTGAGAGGGTTGAGAAAAATTGGAAGCCGATTAAAAATGCATGGTCGGGACTTAGTGTCTGTGGGAAAACCTTGTCCTGGTGGCGAAATAGGAAGGTAGACGAAGAAGTCGATGGTCGGGACTTAGCGTCTGTGGTAAAACCTTGTCATGGTGGCGAAATAGGAAGGTAGCCGAAGAAGTCGATGGTCGGGAAAACTAGCTGGGTCCGGAACTTTGAGAGGGTTGAGAAAAATTGGAAGCCGATTGAAAATGCATGGTCGGGACTTAGCGTCTGTGGGAAAACCTTGTCCTGGTGGCGAAATAGGAAGGTAGACGAAGAAGTCGATGGTCGGGACTTAGCGTCTGTGGGAAAACCTCGTCATGGTGGCGAAATAGGAAGGTAGACGAAGAAGTTGATGGTCGGGAATACTTGCTAGGTCGGGAACTTTGAGAGGGTTGAGAAAAATTGGAAACCGATTAAAAATGCCTTGTCGGGACTTAGCGTCTGTGGTAAAACCTTGTCATGGTGGCGAAATAGGAAGGTAGACGAAGAAGTCGATGGTCGGGACTTAGCGTCTGTGGTAAAACCTTGTCATGGTGGGGAAATAGGAAGGTAGACGAAGAAGTCGATGGTCGGGACTTAGCGTCTGTGGTAAAACCTTGTCCTGGTGGCGAAATAGGAAGGTAGACGAAGAAGTCGATGGTCGGGACTTAGCGTCTGTGGTAAAACCTTGTCCTGGTGGCGAAATAGGAAGGTAGACGAAGAAGTCGATGGTCGGGACTTAGCGTCTGTGGTAAAAACTTTTCATGGTGGCGAAATAGGAATGTAGACGAAGAAGTCGATGGTCGGGAAAACTAGCTAGGTCGGGAACTTTGAGAGGGTTGAGAAAAATTTGAAGCCGATTGAAAATGCATGGTCGGGACTTAGCGTCTGTGGGAAAACCTTGTCCTGGTGGCGAAATAGGAAGGTAGACGAAGAAGTCGATGGTCGGGACTTAGCGTCTGTGGTAAAACCTTGTCATGGTGGCGAAATAGGAAGGTAGACCAAGAAGTCGATGGTCGGGACTTAGCGTCTGTGGTAAAACCTTGTCATGGTGGCGAAATAGGAAGGTAGACGAAGAAGTCGATGGTCGGGACTTAGCGTCTGTGGGAAAACCTTGTCATGGTGGCGAAATAGGAAGGTAGACTAAGAAGTCGATGGTCGGGACTTAGCGTCTGTGGGAAAACCTTGTCATGGTGGCGAAATAGGAAGGTAGACGAAGAAGTCGATGGTCGGGACTTAGCGTCTGTGGTAAAACCTTGTCCTGGTGGCGAAATAGGAAGATAGACGAAGAAGTCGATGGTCGGGACTTAGCGTCTGTGGTAAAACCTTGTCATGGTGGCGAAATAGGAAGGTAGACGAAGAAGTCGATGGTCGGGAAAACTTGCTATGTCGGGAATTTTGAGAGGGTTGAGAAAAATTGGAAACCGATTAAAAATGCATGGTCGGGACTTAGCGTCTTTGGGAAAACCTTGTCCTGGTGGCAACATAGGAAGGTAGACGAAGAAGTCGATGGTCGGGACTTAGCGTCTGTGGTAAAACCTTGTCATGGTGGCAAAATAGGAAGGTAGACCAAGAAGTCGATGGTCGGGACTTAGCGTCTGTGGTAAAACCTTGTCATGGTGGCGAAATAGGAAGGTAGACGAAGAAGTCGATGGTCGGGAAAACTTGCTAGGTCGGGAACTTTGAGAGGGTTGAGAAAAATTGGAAACCGATTAAAAATGCATGGTCGGGACTTAGCGTCTGTGGGAAAACCTTGTCCTGGTGGCGATATAGGAAGGTAGACGTAGAAGTCGATGGTCGGGACTTAGCGTCTGTGGTAAAACCTTGTCCTGGTCGCGAAATAGGAAGGTAGACCAAGAAGTCGATGGTCGGGACTTTGCGTCTGTGGTAAAACCTTGTCATGGTGGCGAAATAGGAAGGTAGATGAAGAAGTCGATGGTCGGGAAAACTTGCTATGTCGGGAACTTTGAGAGGGTTGAGAAAAATTGGAAGCCGATTAAAAATGCATGGTCGGGACTTAGCTTCTGTGGGAAAACCTTGTCTTGTTGGCGAAATAGGAAGGTAGACGAAGAAGTCGATGGTCTGGACTTAGTGTCTGTGGTAAAACCTTGTCCTGGTTGCGAAATAGGAAGGTAGACGAAGAAGTCGATGGTCGGGACTTAGCGTCTGTGGTAAAACCTTGTCATGGTGGGGAAATAGGAAGGTAGACGAAGAAGTCGATGGTCGGGAAAACTTGCTAGGTCAGGAACTTTGAGAGGGTTGAGAAAAATTGGAAGCCGATTAATAATGCATGGTCGGGACTTAGCGTCTGTGGTAAAACCTTGTCCTGGTGGCGAAATAGGAAGGTAGACGAAGAAGTCGATGGTCGGGAAAACTAGCTAGGTCGGGAACTTTGAGAGGGTTGAGAAAAATTGGAAACCGATTAAGATTGCATGGTCGGGACTTAGCGTCTGTGGGAAAACCTTGTCCTGGTGGCGAATAGGAAGGTAGACGAAGAAGTCGATGGTCGGGACTTAGCGTCTGTGGTAAAACCTTGTCATCGTGGCGAAATAGGAAGGTAAACGAAGAAGTCGATGGTCGGGAAAACTAGCCAGGTCGGGAACTTTGAGAGGGTTGAGAAAAATTGGAAGCCGATTGAAAATGCATGGTCGGGACTTAGCGTCGGTGGGAAAATCTTGTCCTGGTGGCGAAATAGGAAGGTAGACGAAGAAGTCGATGGTCGGGACTTAGCGTCTGTGGTAAAACCTTGTCATGGTGGCGAAATAGGAAGGTCGACCAAGAAGTCGATGGTTGGGACTTAGCGTCTGTGGGAAAACCTTGTCATGGTGGCGAAATAGGAAGGTAGATGAAGAAGTCGATGGTCGGGACTTAGCGTCTGTGGTAAAACCTAGTCATGGTGGGGAAATAGGAAGGTAGACGAAGAAGTCGATGATCGGGACTTAGCGTCTGTGGTAAAACCTTGTCCTGGTGGCGAAATAGGAAGATAGACGAAGAAGTCGATGGTCGGGACTTAGCGTCTTTGGTAAAACCTTGTCATGGTGGCGAAATAGGAAGGTAGACGAAGAAGTCGATGGTCGGGAAAACTTGCTATGTCGGGAATTTTGAGAGGGTTGAGAAAAATTGGAAACCGATTAAAAATGCATGGTCGGGACTTAGCGTCTTTGGGAAAACCTTGTCCTGGTGGCAACATAGGAAGGTAGACGACGAAGTCGATGGTCGGGACTTAGCGTCTGTGGTAAAACCTTGTCATGGTGGCAAAATAGGAAGGTAGACCAAGAAGTCGATGGTCGGGACTTAGCGTCTGTGGTAAAACCTTGTCATGGTGGCGAAATAGGAAGGTCGACCAAGAAGTCGATGGTCGGGACTTAGCGTCTGTGGGAAAACCTTGTCATGGTGGCGAAATAGGAAGGTAGACGAAGAAGTCGATGGTCGGGACTTAGCGTCTGTGGTAAAACCTAGTCATGGTGGGGAAATAGGAAGGTAGACGAAGAAGTCGATGATCGGGACTTAGCGTCTGTGGTAAAACCTTGTCCTGGTGGCGAAATAGGAAGATAGACGAAGAAGTCGATGGTCGGGACTTAGCGTCTGTGGTAAAACCTTGTCATGGTGGCGAAATAGGAAGGTAGACGAAGAAGTCGATGGTCGGGAAAACTTGCTATGTCGGGAATTTTGAGAGGGTTGAGAAAAATTGGAAACCGATTAAAAATGCATGGTCGGGACTTAGCGTCTTTGGGAAAACCTTGTCCTGGTGGCAACATAGGAAGGTAGACGAAGAAGTCGATGGTCGGGACTTAGCGTCTGTGGTAAAACCTTGTCATGGTGGCAAAATAGGAAGGTAGACCAAGAAGTCGATGGTCGGGACTTAGCGTCTGTGGTAAAACCTTGTCATGGTGGCGAAATAGGCAGGTAGACGAAGAAGTCGATGGTCGGGAAAACTAGCTAGGTCGGGAACTTTGAGAGGGTTGAGAAAAATTTTAAGCCGATTGAAAATGCATGGTCGGGACTTAGCGTCTGTGGGAAAACCTTGTCCTGGTGGCGATATAGGAAGGTAGACGTAGAAGTCGATGGTCGGGACTTAGCGTCTGTGGTAAAACCTTGTCCTGGTCGCGAAATAGGAAGGTAGACCAAGAAGTCGATGGTCGGGACTTTGCGTCTGTGGTAAAACCTTGTCATGGTGGCGAAATAGGAAGGTAGACGAAGAAGTCGATGGTCGGGAAAACTTGCTATGTCGGGAACTTTGAGAGGGTTGAGAAAAATTGGAAGCCGATTAAAAATGCATGGTCGGGACTTAGCGTCTTGGGAAAACCTTGTCCTGGTGGCGAAATAGGAAGGTAGACGAAGAAGTCGATGGTCGGGACTTAGCGTCTGTGGTAAAAACCTTGTCATCGTGGCGAAATAGGAAGGTAAACGAAGAAGTCGATGGTCGGGAAAACTAGCCAGGTCGGGAACTTTGAGAGGGTTGAGAAAAATGGAAGCCGATTGAAAATGCATGGTCGGGACTTAGCGTCGGTGGGAAAATCTTGTCCTGGTGGCGAAATAGGAAGGTAGACGAAGAAGTCGATGGTCGGGACTTAGCGTCTGTGGTAAAATCCTTGTCATGGTGGCGAAATAGGAAGGTCGACCAAGAAGTCGATGGTCGGGACTTAGCGTCTGTGGGAAAACCTTGTCATGGTGGCGAAATAGGAAGGTAGACGAAGAAGTCGATGGTCGGGACTTAGCGTCTGTGGTAAAACCTTGTCATGGTCGGGACTTAGCGTCTGTGGGAAAACCTTGTCCTGGTGGCGAAATAGGAAGGTAGACGAAGAAGTCGATGGTCGGGACTTAGCGTCTGTGGTAAAACCTTGTCATGGTGGCGAAATAGGAAGGTAGACGAAGAAGTCGATGGTCGGGAAAACTTGCTAGGTCGGGAACTTTGAGAGGGTTGAGAAAAATTGGAAACCGATTAAAAATGCATGGTCGGGACTTAGCGTCTGTGGGAAAACCTTGTCATGGTGGCGAAATAGGAAGGTAGACGAAGAAGTCGATGGTCGGGACTTAGCGTCTGTGGTAAAACCTTGTCATGGTGGGGAAATAGGAAGGTAGACGAAGAAGTCGATGGTCGGGACTTAGCGTCTGTGGTAAAACCTTGTCCTGGTGGCGAAATAGGAAGGTAGACGAAGAAGTCGATGGTCGGGACTTAGCGTCTGTGGTAAAACCTTGTCCTGGTGGCGAAATAGGAAGGTAGACGAAGAAGTCGATGGTCGGGACTTAGCGTCTGTGGTAAAACCTTGTCATGGTGGCGAAATAGGAAGGTAGACGAAGAAGTCGATGGTCGGGAAAACTTGCTAGGTCGGGAACTTTGAGAGGGTTGAGAAAAATTGGAAGCCGATTAAAAATGCATGGTCGGGACTTAGCGTCTTTGGGAAAACCTTGTCCTGGTGGCGAAATAGGAAGGTAGACGAAGAAGTCGATGGTCGGGACTTAGCGTCTGTGGTAAAACCTTGTCATGGTGGCAAAATAGGAAGGTAGACCAAGAAGTCGATGGTCGGGACTTAGCGTCTGTGGTAAAACCTTGTCATGGTGGCGAAATAGGCAGGTAGACGAAGAAGTCGATGGTCGGGAAAACTAGCTAGGTCGGGAACTTTGAGAGGGTTGAGAAAAATTGGAAGCCGATTAAGATTGCATGGTCGGGACTTAGCGTCTGTGGGAAAACCTTGTCCTGGTGGCGAATAGGAAGGTAGACGAAGAAGTCGATGGTCGGGACTTAGTGTCTGTGGTAAAACCTTGTCCTGGTGGCGAAATAGGAAGGTAGACGAAGAAGTCGATGGTCGGGACTTAGCGTCTGTGGTAAAACCTTGTCATGGTGGCGAAACAGGAAGGTAGAGGAAGAAGTCGATGGTCGGGACTTAGTGTCTGTGGTAAAACCTTGTCCTGGTCGCGAAATAGGAAGGTAGACCAAGAAGTCGATGGTCGGGACTTAGCGTCTGTGGGAAAACCTTGTCCTGGTGGCGATATAGGAAGGTAGACGTAGAATTCGATGGTCGGGACTTAGCGTCTGTGGTAAAACCTTGTCCTGGTCACGAAATAGGAAGGTAGACCAAGAAGTCGATGGTCGGGACTTTGCGTCTGTGGTAAAACCTTGTCATGGTGGCGAAATAGGAATG
This sequence comes from Pholidichthys leucotaenia, assembly GCA_020510985.1. Classification (NCBI taxonomy): domain Eukaryota; kingdom Metazoa; phylum Chordata; class Actinopteri; order Cichliformes; family Pholidichthyidae; genus Pholidichthys; species Pholidichthys leucotaenia. The sequence continues at coordinate 19,872 of JAJAQF010000318.1, forward strand.
TAGATGAAGAAGTCGATGGTCGGGAAAACTTGCTATGTCGGGAACTTTGAGAGGGTTGAGAAAAATTGGAAGCCGATTAAAAATGCATGGTCGGGACTTAGCTTCTGTGGGAAAACCTTGTCTTGTTGGCGAAATAGGAAGGTAGACGAAGAAGTCGATGGTCTGGACTTAGTGTCTGTGGTAAAACCTTGTCCTGGTTGCGAAATAGGAAGGTAGACGCAGAAGTCCATGGTCGGGACTTAGCGTCTGTGGTAAAACCTTGTCATGGTGGGGAAATAGGAAGGTAGACGAAGAAGTCGATGGTCGGGAAAACTTGCTAGGTCAGGAACTTTGAGAGGGTTGAGAAAAATTGGAAGCCGATTAATAATGCATGGTCGGGACTTAGCGTCTTGGGAAAACCTTGTCCTGGTGGCGAAATAGGAAGGTAGACGAAGAAGACGATGGTCGGGAAAACTAGCTAGGTCGGGAACTTTGAGAGGGTTGAGAAAAATTGGAAGCCGATTAAGATTGCATGGTCGGGACTTAGCGTCTGTGGGAAAACCTTGTCCTGGTGGCGAATAGGAAGGTAGACGAAGAAGTCGATGGTCGGGACTTAGCGTCTTTGGTAAAACCTTGTCATGGTGGCGAAATAGGAAGGTAGACGAAGAAGTCGATGGTCGGGAAAACTTGCTATGTCGGGAATTTTGAGAGGGTTGAGAAAAATTGGAAACCGATTAAAAATGCATGGTCGGGACTTAGCGTCTTTGGGAAAACCTTGTCCTGGTGGCAACATAGGAATGTAGACGACGAAGTCGATGGTCGGGACTTAGCGTCTGTGGTAAAACCTTGTCATGGTGGCAAAATAGGAAGATAGACCAAGAAGTCGATGGTCGGGACTTAGCGTCTGTGGTAAAACCTTGTCATGGTGGCGAAATAGGAAGGTCGACCAAGAAGTCGATGGTCGGGACTTAGCGTCTGTGGGAAAACCTTGTCATGGTGGCGAAATAGGAAGGTAGACGAAGAAGTCGATGGTCGGGACTTAGCGTCTGTGGTAAAACCTAGTCATGGTGGGGAAATAGGAAGGTAGACGAAGAAGTCGATGATCGGGACTTAGCGTCTGTGGTAAAACCTTGTCCTGGTGGCGAAATAGGAAGATAGACGAAGAAGTCGATGGTCGGGACTTAGCGTCTGTGGTAAAACCTTGTCATGGTGGCGAAATAGGAAGGTAGACGAAGAAGTCGATGGTCGGGAAAACTTGCTATGTCGGGAATTTTGAGAGGGTTGAGAAAAATTGGAAACCGATTAAAAATGCATGGTCGGGACTTAGCGTCTTTGGGAAAACCTTGTCCTGGTGGCAACATAGGAAGGTAGACGACGAAGTCGATGGTCGGGACTTAGCGTCTGTGGTAAAACCTTGTCATGGTGGCAAAATAGGAAGGTAGACCAAGAAGTCGATGGTCGGGACTTAGCGTCTGTGGTAAAACCTTGTCATGGTGGCGAAATAGGCAGGTAGACGAAGAAGTCGATGGTCGGGAAAACTAGCTAGGTCGGGAACTTTGAGAGGGTTGAGAAAAATTTTAAGCCGATTGAAAATGCATGGTCGGGACTTAGCGTCTGTGGGAAAACCTTGTCCTGGTGGCGATATAGGAAGGTAGACGTAGAATTCGATGGTCGGGACTTAGCGTCTGTGGTAAAACCTTGTCCTGGTCGCGAAATAGGAAGGTAGACCAAGAAGTCGATGGTCGGGACTTTGCGTCTGTGGTAAAACCTTGTCATGGTGGCGAAATAGGAAGGTAGATGAAGAAGTCGATGGTCGGGAAAACTTGCTATGTCGGGAACTTTGAGAGGGTTGAGAAAAATTGGAAGCCGATTAAAAATGCATGGTCGGGACTTAGCTTCTGTGGGAAAACCTTGTCTTGTTGGCGAAATAGGAAGGTAGACGAAGAAGTCGATGGTCTGGACTTAGTGTCTGTGGTTAAACCTTGTCCTGGTTGCGAAATAGGAAGGTAGACGAAGAAGTCGATGGTCGGGACTTAGCGTCTGTGGTAAAACCTTGTCATGGTGGGGAAATAGGAAGGTAGACGAAGAAGTCGATGGTCGGGAAAACTTGCTAGGTCAGGAACTTTGAGAGGGTTGAGAAAAATTGGAAGCCGATTAATAATGCATGGTCGGGACTTAGCGTCTTGGGAAAACCTTGTCCTGGTGGCGAAATAGGAAGGTAGACGAAGAAGTCGATGGTCGGGACTTAGCGTCTGTGGTAAAACCTTGTCATGGTGTCGAAATAGGAAGGTAGACGAAGAAGTCGATGGTCGGGAAAACTTGCTAGGTCGGGAACTTTGAGAGGGTTGAGAAAAATTGGAAACCGATTAAAAATGCATGGTCGGGACTTAGCGTCTGTGGTAAAACCTTGTCATGGTGGCGAAATAGGAAGGTAGATGACGAAGTCGATGGTCGGGACTTAGCGTCTGTTGTAAAACCTTGTCATGGTGGGGAAATAGGAAGTAGACGAAGAAGTCGATGATCGGGACTTAGCGTCTGTGGTAAAACCTTGTCCTGGTGGCGAAATAGGAAGATAGACGAAGAAGTCGATGGTCGGGACTTAGCGTCTGTGGTAAAACCTTGTCATGGTGGCGAAATAGGAAGGTAGACGAAGAAGTCGATGGTCGGGAAAACTTGCTATGTCGGGAACTTTGAGAGGGTTGAGAAAAATTGGAAACCGATTAAAAATGCATGGTCGGGACTTAGCGTCTTTGGGAAAACCTTGTCCTGGTGGAAACATAGGAAGGTAGACGAAGAAGTCGATGGTCAGGACTTAGCGTCTGTGGTAAAACCTTGTCATGGTGGCAAAATAGGAAGGTGGACCAAGAAGTCGATGGTCGGGACTTAGCGTCTGTGGTAAAACCTTGTCATGGTGGCGAAATAGCAGGTAGACGAAGAAGTCGATGGTCGGGAAAACTAGCTAGGTCGGGAACTTTGAGAGGGTTGAGAAAAATTTTAAGCCGATTGAAAATGCATGGTCGGGACTTAGCGTCTGTGGGAAAACCTTGTCCTGGTGGCGAAAAAGGAAGGTAGATGAAGAAGTCGATGGTCGGGACTTAGCGTCTGTGGTAAAACCTTGTCATGGTGGCGAAATAGGAAGGTAGACCAAGAAGTCGATGGTCGGGACTTAGCGTCTGTGGGAAAACCTTGTCATGGTGTCGAAATAGGAAGTTAGACGAGGAAGTCGATGGTCGGGAATACTTGCTAGGTCGGGAACTTTGAGAGGGTTGAGAAAAATTGGAAACCGATTAAAAATGCATGGTCGGGACTTACCGTCTTTGGGAAAACCTTGTCCTGGTGGCGAATTAGGAAGGTAGACGAAGAAGTCTATGGTCGGGAAAACTTGCTAGGTCAGGAACTTTGAGAGGGTTGAGAAAAATTGGAAGCCGATTAAAAATGCATGGTCGGGACTTAGTGTCTGTGGGAAAACCTTGTCCTGATGGCGAAATAGGAAGGTAGACGAAGAAGTCGATGGTCGGGACTTAGCGTCTGTGGTAAAACCTTGTCATGGTGGCGAAATAGGAAGGTAGACGAAGAAGTCGATGGTCGGGAATACTTGCTAGGTCGGGAACTTTGAGAGGGTTGAGAAAAATTGGAAACCGATTAAAAATGCCTTGTCGGGACTTAGCGTCTGTGGTAAAACCTTGTCATGGTGGCGAAATAGGAAGGTAGACGAAGAAGTCGCTGGTCGGGACTTAGCGTCTGTGGTAATACCTTGTCCTGGTGGCGAAATAGGAAGGTAGACGAAGAAGTCGATGGTCGGGACTGAGCGTCTGTGGTAAAACCTTGTCCTGGTGGCGAAATAGGAAGGTAGACGAAGAAGTCGATGGTCGGGACTTAGCGTCTTTTGTAAAAACTTTTCATGGTGGCGAAATAGGAATGTAGACGAAGAAGTCGATGGTCGGGAAAACTAGCTAGGTCGGGAACTTTGAGAGGGTTGAGAAAAATTTGAAGCCGATTGAAAATGCATGGTCGGGACTTAGCGTCTTTGGGAAAACCTTGTCCTGGTGGCGAAATAGGAAGGTAGACGAAGAAGTCGATGGTCGGGACTTAGCGTCTGTGGTAAAACCTTGTCATGGTGGCAAAATAGTAAGGTAGACCAAGAAGTCGATTGTCGGGACTTAGCATCTGTGGTAAAACCTTGTCATGGTGGCGAAATAGGCAGGTAGACGAAGAAGTCGATGGTCGGGAAAACTAGCAAGGTCGGGAACTTTGAGAGGGTTGAGAAAAATTGGAAGCCGATTAAGATTGCATGGTCGGGACTTAGCGTCTGTGGGAAAACCTTGTCCTGGTGGCGAATAGGAAGGTAGACGAAGAAGTCGATGGTCGGGACTTAGTGTCTGTGGTAAAACCTTGTCCTGGTGGCGAAATAGGAAGGTAGACGAAGAAGTCGATGGTCGGGACTTAGCGTCTGTGGTAAAACCTTGTCATGGTGGCGAAACAGGAAGGTAGAGGAAGAAGTCGATGGTCGGGTCTTAGTGTCTGTGGTAAAACCTTGTCCTGGTCGCGAAATAGGAAGGTAGACCAAGAAGTCGATGGTCGGGACTTAGCGTCTGTGGGAAAACCTTGTCCTGGTGGCGATATAGGAAGGTAGACGTAGAATTCGATGGTCGGGACTTAGCGTCTGTGGTAAAACCTTGTCCTGGTCACGAAATAGGAAGGTAGACCAAGAAGTCGATGGTCGGGACTTTGCGTCTGTGGTAAAACCTTGTCATGGTGGCGAAATAGGAATGTAGATGAAGAAGTCGATGGTCGGGAAAACTTGCTATGTCGGGAACTTTGAGAGGGTTGAGAAAAATTGGAAGCCGATTAAAAATGCATGGTCGGGACTTAGCTTCTGTGGGAAAACCTTGTCTTGTTGGCGAAATAGGAAGGTAGACGAAGAAGTCGATGGTCTGGACTTAGTGTCTGTGGTAAAACCTTGTCCTGGTTGCGAAATAGGAAGGTAGACGAAGAAGTCCATGGTCGGGACTTAGCGTCTGTGGTAAAACCTTGTCATGGTGGGGAAATAGGAAGGTAGACGAAGAAGTCGATGGTCGGGAAAACTTGCTAGGTCAGGAACTTTGAGAGGGTTGAGAAAAATTGGAAGCCGATTAATAATGCATGGTCGGGACTTAGCGTCTTGGGAAAACCTTGTCCTGGTGGCGAAATAGGAAGGTAGACGAAGAAGACGATGGTCGGGAAAACTAGCTAGGTCGGGAACTTTGAGAGGGTTGAGAAAAATTGGAAGCCGATTAAGATTGCATGGTCGGGACTTAGCGTCTGTGGGAAAACCTTGTCCTGGTGGCGAATAGGAAGGTAGACGAAGAAGTCGATGGTCGGGACTTAGTGTCTGTGGTAAAACCTTGTCCTGGTGGCGAAATAGGAAGGTAGACGAAGAAGTCGATGGTCGGGACTTAGCGTCTGTGGTAAAACCTTGTCATGGTGGCGAAACAGGAAGGTAGACGAAGAAGTCGATGGTCGGGAAAACTTGCTAGGTCGGGAACTTTGAGAGGGTTGAGAAAAATTGGAAACCGATTAAAAATGCATGGTCGGGACTTAGCGTCTTTGGGAAAACCTTGTCCTGGTGGCGAAATAGGAAGGTAGACGAAGAAGTCGATGGTCGGGACTTAGCGTCTGTGGTAAAACCTTGTCATCGTGGCGAAATAGGAAGATAAACGAAGAAGTCGATGGTCGGGAAAACTAGCCAGGTCGGGAACTTTGAGAGGGTTGAGAAAAATTGGAAGCCGATTGAAAATGCATGGTCGGGACTTAGCGTCGGTGGGAAAATCTTGTCCTGGTGGCGAAATAGGAAGGTAGACGAAGAAGTCGATGGTCGGGACTTAGCGTCTGTGGTAAAACCTTGTCATGGTGGCGAAATAGGAAGGTCGACCAAGAAGTCGATGGTCGGGACTTAGCTTCTGTGGGAAAACCTTGTCATGGTGGCGAAATAGGAAGGTAGACGAAGAAGTCGATGGTCGGGACTTAGCGTCTGTGGTAAAACCTTGTCATGGTGGCGAAATAGGAAGGTAGACGAAGAAGTCGATGGTCGGGAAAACTTGCTATGTCGGGAATTTTGAGAGGGTTGAGAAAAATTGGAAACCGATTAAAAATGCATGGTCGGGACTTAGCGTCTTTGGGAAAACCTTGTCCTGGTGGCGAAATAGGAAGGTAAACGAAGAAGTCGATGGTTGGGACTTAGCGTCTGTGGTAAAACCTTGTCATCGTGGCGAAATAGGAAGGTAAACGAAGAAGTCGATGGTCGGGAAAACTAGCCAGGTCGGGAACTTTGAGAGGGTTGAGAAAAATTGGAAGCCGATTGAAAATGCATGGTCGGGACTTAGCGTCGGTGGGAAAATCTTGTCCTAGTGGCGAAATAGGACGGGAGACGAAGAAGTCGATGGTCGGGACTTAGCGTCTGTGGTAAAACCTTGTCATGGTGGCGAAATAGGAAGGTCGACCAAGAAGTCGATGGTCGGGACTTAGCGTCTGTGGGAAAACCTTGTCAAGGGTGGGGAAATAGGAAGGTAGACGAAGAAGTCGATGGTCGGGACTTAGCGTCTGTGGTAAAACCTTGTCCTGGTGGCGAAATAGGAAGATAGACGAAGAAGTCGATGGTCGGGACTTAGCGTCTGTGGTAAAACCTTGTCCTGGTCGCGAAATAGGAAGGTAGACCAAGAAGTCGATGGTCGGGACTTTGCGTCTGTGGTAAAACCTTGTCCTGGTGGCGAAATAGGAAGATAGACGAAGAAGTCGATGGTCGGGACTTAGCGTCTGTGGTAAAACCTTGTCCTGGTCGCGAAATAGGAAGGTAGACCAAGAAGTCGATGGTCGGGACTTAGCGTCTGTGGGAAAACCTTGTCCTGGTGGCGATATAGGAAGGTAGACGTAGAATTCGATGGTCGGGACTTAGCGTCTGTGGTAAAACCTTGTCCTGGTTGCGAAATAGGAAGGTAGACGAAGAAGTCGATGGTCGGGACTTAGCGTCTGTGGTAAAACCTTGTCATGGTGGGGAAATAGGAAGGTAGACGAAGAAGTCGATGGTCGGGAAAACTTGCTAGGTCAGGAACTTTGAGAGGGTTGAGAAAAATTGGAAGCCGATTAATAATGCATGGTCGGGACTTAGCGTCTTGGGAAAACATTGTCCTGGTGGCGAAATAGGAAGGTAGACGAAGAAGTCGATGGTCGGGAAAACTAGCTAGGTCGGGAACTTTGAGAGGGTTGAGAAAAATTGGAAGCCGATTAAG
>JAJAQF010000319.1:0-27086 GCA_020510985.1 Pholidichthys leucotaenia
CGAGGTGGAGAGGTCCTTAAATCGCATCAGCAGTCTCAATTCATCTACCTTGTTATAAAGAGAACTGACATTGGACAGAAATATCCCAGGCAAAGCCGTGCGCGTGCCTCTCCAGCGAAGCCGCACGAGGGCGCCCGCTCGTCTTCCTCTCTTTCGCCATCTCACTTTTTGGGCTAAAAAGTGAACCAGATCGGCGGCAGGAGCCACAAAAACTGGGAGTGGGTCCGTGGGAGTGAAAGTCCTGATATTTAGTAGCTCTTCATGGGTGTAAGAGCAGGCAGACACACAATTGACGGACAAAAACAAACAAAGAAAAGCGCAGCGAAGCACCATGGCGACCACTGTGGGCGCCATCTTGGATCAAATCATCATTGGATCAAATCATCATGTATGGCAGAGTTCCAAGACAAAAACCACTGCTGAGCAAAAAGAACATAAAGGCTTATCTCAGTTTTGCCAAAAAAACATCTTAATGATCCCCAAGACTTTTGGGAAAATACTCTGTAGACTGACAAGACAAAAGCTGAAATTTTTGGAAGGTGTGTGTCCCATTATATCTGGTGTAAAAGTAACACAGCATTTCAGAAAAGGAACATCATACCAACAGTAAAATATGGTGGTGGTAATGTGAAGGTCTAGGGTTGTTTTGCTGCTTCAGGACCTGGAAGATTTGCTGTGGTAAATGGAACCATGAATTCTCCTGTCTAAAAAAAAATCCTGAAGGAGAATGTCTGTTCATCTGTTCGTGACCTCAAGCTGAAGCACACTTGGGTTCTGCAGCAGGACAATGATCCAAAACACACCAGCAAGTCCACCTCCGAATGGCTTAAGAAAAATCCGATTGACATGCTGTGGCATGATCTTAAAAAGACGGTTCATGCTCAAAAATCCTCCATTGTGGCTGAATTACAACAATTCTGCAAAGATGAGTGGGCCAAAATTCCTCCACAGTGCTGTAAAAAACCCAGTTATCGCAAACGCTTGATTGCAGTTGTTGCTGCACAGGGTGGCCCAACCAGTTATTAGGTTTAGGGAGCAATCACTTTTTCACACAGGGCCATGTAGGTTTGGATTTTTTACCTTAATAATAAACACCTACATTTAAAAACTGCATTTCGTGTTTACTTGTGTTATCTTTGTCTGATATTTAAATTTGTTTGATGGTCTGAAACATTTAAATGTGGCAAACATACATAAAAATGAGAAATCAGGAAGGGGGCAAACACTTTTTCACACCACTGTATAGGACCACAAACAACAAATGAAGTTTTCTAGATGATGTAGCAGAGTCAATCAAAGCATTCCTACTCGGCTTGCTAAGTGGGTCGACCCTCTTGGTGACACAGGTAGAGTTCTGGACTCTGGAGCCTGAGGTTGTGGGTTTGAACCCCCGGTTGGACACCACCAGTTCGGCTTAACCACCCGTCCCCTTGGCTACAATTATACTTTATCATTTATGATAATTAGGCCTATCTTTATGTATTATAATTTTATTCATAAAGTGCATCAGCATAACATGTTGATGCACTTTATGAAGCCCTTTATGTGGCAGTGCTACAATATTAAAACCAGATCTCAGTGTTTACATCGTCTATCAACGTCAAACTAACAGCGTTTCAAATCCGTACTTTTGGTTTTACTTTCCATTTCACTTTCTGTTTTGAACATTTTTTGCTGCTCCAAATGTTCACCAAACATGACAATAATAGTCTGAAAAACATGATGGAAATTGTTGATCATAATTCTGGTTTTTCTTGCTCCATCAACACAATTTAAAAACAGGGAAAGAGTTTCAAATCTGCACGAGGCCAAGGACCACCTCTGGTAAAAGATTTCATCCACATCCATCCAGGAGTTTTGGAGGATTCTAGCCAACACTGTGAGGAGATAAGAGCCTTGGTGGAGGTATGCACTCTCAGATCATCACCAAAATGTTCTGGTTTCCTCTCTAGGCCAAGGACCACCTCTGGTGAAAACTTCATCCAAATCCAGCCAGGAGTTTTTGCTTAATCCTGCTGCACAGATACAAACAAGGTCCTTGGTGGAGGTATGCACTCTCAGATCATCACCAAAATGTAACAGGTTCATCCTTGGCCCAAGGGCTGCCTCTGGGGACATTTTCACTAAGATCCATCCAGTAGTTTTTGCGTAATCCTGGGGGGTATGAATTGGCCTCGGCCATAATATACCCGGGGTATAATCTAGCCTAGGCTGCTTTAACCCCGGGTATAGTCTAGACTGGGGGGATACTGTGGCTGCTGCCTGGAGCCGCTGGCGCTGATGGCCACCTCCCCGTGACCGGCATGCCAGCACCCCGTCGCGGAACCATGACAAAACCACCAGAAGACGGGCTGGAGCAACGCGAGGCTCATTGTAGACTGTGGACTGGTGGACCAGGTGGGAACAGGGATGGTTATTAGGGGGACTAAGGTCTGAAGAAAATAACAATATAAGCCACGCTCGGTTCCAGTTTCCTGGTACCAGTGTTAGCTTGGGGGCTAACAGGCTACCTTTAGCACCACTTCCATCTACATGATAGACAGCTAGGCGGGCCAATAATAGAGCAGTGGGCGGGTCTCAAGGACGACGGTGGGTCAGTTTTTCTAGACATGACGTATCAGAATTCCACAGAAAAGTCAAAAATGTTTCTGGTGTTTCTGGGAGAGAAAAACAAGATCAAGGCTGTGAGTTTTTTAAGAGAATTGACTGTTGTGAAAATTGTTGGATAATCAGGTGACCAGGAGACTCATTTCAGACAGTTAAAACCTACAAACTCCACATTTTCAGTCAATGAGCCCTTTAACATCTAGTTTTCTTCATCAGTGCAGATGAACACATGTGGCTGTCATGATGAAGGAAATTAGAGCTTCAAGCTTCAGAAAAACCAGAAACAGCTGGAGGAGTTTTCACAGTCAGAGTTAACATCTTCATCACTGATACACACTTGAAACTTTCTCACCTTTGGGCTGGATCATCATGGTCACGGCTGAAGTCAATAAAGAAGTCCTTGGACCTGTCACTCCTGATGGAGACACAGCTGGGTCCAGGTCCAGGTCCAGGTCCAGGTCCAGTGTGCTGCTCTGACCTGTGAGTGTGAATAATGAAGGTGTGGTGATGTGAGTGCTGAGCTCTGACATGGAGAAGAGTCCTGGACAGTTAGAGATGGTCCTCTCACCTTTGACCTTTGGTCTGGACCTCATGGTCCCTCCTCAGACGTTTAGAGGGACGGACTCTGTCCTCTGGGTCCTGATCCATAGCAGAGACAACACCTACATACGGACACACAACGACATCATTAAACTACACAACAGAGAGGCTAAGCCCCGCCCCTTGACTTCTGCATCATGGCACCATCTTCAGGAAAACTGAGGATTGAAATGAATGACATCAAGTACATGTTAGTTTCCACATCAATAAAGTTGTAGATTGTTGCAAAAAAAAGTTACTTGAAAATTTGAACATTTTCTTTAAAAAAAATTCACAGACGAACAAAAAAAATCCCGAAATTATCAGGAAAATGTTACAAATTTACAAGAAAAAAATAATTAATTGCAGGTTTGAGAAAAAGAGTCACAAGCTGAAGAGCCTCAAATTTAAAAGAAAAAAGGTAAAATTTAGCATTAAAAAGTCATGAATTTACAAGATAAAAGTCTCAAATTTGCCTAAAAAATAATCACAGAAAGTTTTCTATGAAACAGGTTAAAAGAACACGTCAAACAGGTTCATTTTGTCTTCTTTTAATTATTTATCCTTTTTTTTTTTTTCCTTTGAAAGACAAAAGTAAAATAGAAAGATGTCTTTACCTTCTTTTCTTTACATGTTTCAACTGCACTGCAGCCTTCATCAGAACAAAAAAAAAAAAAAAAAAAAGGATAAAGGTTAAAAGAACGTTTGGAGTTAAAGACAAACTCTGGTGGATCCAAATATCCTTCAAAACAAATCTACATCGTCTAAAATGGCGTCTGATGCCCTTTTTTCCTCAAAAAAGCTTTCATTGTCTGACAGTTGCTTGTATTTATTTTTTATTTTTATTTCTTTATTTCTAATGTGTAACATCAAGCATTCAGTGACAGTGATGTAGGAAACATTGTTCAGAAAAATAAAATATAGATCAAAACGTAAGTCACTGTGTTTCACTACAAAACAGGAGTTTCACGATGCACAGAATTCACGGACATTTCTGAAAAGGAGCAGGAAGAAGTAAAACTGATTCAACCCCTTCTCCACAAATCATTGATTTCTATTCATTTGATTCCTAGCCATACACAACACTATATATATATATATATAATTTAAATCAAATCATAGGAAGTAATAATACATACATTTAATCAACAATATTCATAAACACAACTGGCATAATTGGCTGACCCAGGGAACAGACACAAGCTCAAGCCGAAGAAAACGCCTGCTGTCTGGCCAGGCGATCCAATCGGCTGTTAATTTGGACCAGCTGATTAAGAATGACTTGCTGCTGGTAAGCTATTTGATCTACTCGAGCTTCTAAGTTGCTTACTTGGCGAGTTAGCACGCTGTTCACTGGGTCGTTTTGACGGAGCCGTACTGGCATAATTGGCTGACCCAGGGAACAGGCTCAACAGTAGGTTCAATGATCTTTATTGTAATAGTGTTTGTGTGTGTGTGTGTGTGTGTGTGTGTGTGTGTGTGTGTGTGTGTGTGTGTGTAGTGAATGTGGATGTGAGTGCATGGATCCGTAGACTCGTAACAGCTGGGAGTGAGCAGAGCGCCGTGCAGTCTGGCAACCCTATGAACAGAGCAGAGGCACAGTGTTAGTGCAGTTCCACACTCGAGTGTACAGGTGGAGTAACTGAGGCTCACTGTTACAGCTGCGGTGGAGAACCAAGGTTGGCCCAAAGGCAATCCAGGAAGACAGCGTCTGCCACACAGCGCTGCTGACCAAGGTCGGTGCGAGGAAGAGAGGTAGGCAATGACCGTCGTCTGGAGGAAAAGATTCCGCCGCCTGGGAGTTTTGCCTGTGCACAGGGGATAACGCAGAACAGGTGAGTAGAATAGCGAGCTTACTTGGAGGTGAGGAAAATCCTTCCAGGCTGAAACCGCAGCAGCAGGGATGACGAGGGCTGAATGTTTGGCTGGAATGAAGAGCGCAGAGCTTCATGTAGCCAGGGAGACAGACGGCTCCGTGCTGGTCTACAGGTAGAGCAGGTTATAGAGCCCGTGAGTGATGGGGAGCAGGTGTGCGCGCAGCTGTAGAAGATAATGGCAGAGAGTGAGTCATCACAGTACTCCCCCCCCCCCTTCCTAGAGGTGCCTCCTGGCACCTGATCCAGCCTACCTGGGTGCGTCCGATGGAAATCCCTGATGAGATGACTATCCAACACGAAGGATGGACGCACCCAGGAGCGCCACTCGGGACCATACCCCTCCCAGTCCACCAGATACTGCAGACCGCGACCCCAGAGGCGGACGTCCAGGATGGAATTGACCCTCCACGCTGGGTCATCATCAATCACTACTGGTGGAGGTGGAGATCTGGGAGGGGGACAAAGAGGGCTGGAGAAAAAAGATTTAACCTGTGACACATGAAACATAGGACAGATGCGGAGGGAGGGGGGGAGAGTCAGGCGCACAGCCACAGGAATGATAATCCACTCAATGGGAAATGGCCCGATGAAGCACTGAGATAGTTTCCTTTTCTCAGCCTTGAGGTTAATATGCCGTGTAGAAAGCCAAGCCTGCTGACCCACCTGGTAGGGTGGAGCCGGTCTCCTGCGGTGATTAGCTACCCTGGAGTTGTGCTCCGCTGTGCGTTGGAGCGCCGCCCGGACCGTCCTCCATATCCGTCGACAGCATTTTAGATGGACCCAGACAGATGGTACGGTGATGTCCCCTTCCTCCACGGGACAGAAGTGGGGGATTGTAACCCAAGGACGCTTCAAAAGGTGACATGCCAGATCGCCAATGACACTGTGGAGTTGTGGGTGTATTCGATCCATGAGTGCATGCTCCATGACGCAGGGTTGCAGGAGATGATGCAGCACAGCCTCCAGTTCTTGGTTGGCTCTCTCACACTGTCCATTGCTCTGTGGGTGGTAGCCGGAGGATAGGCTCACCATGGCCCCCAGAGCATTACAGAACGATTTCCAAACTCGAGACACAAATTGGGACCCCGGTCGGAGACGATATCTGTGGGTATGCAAATTCAAATTCAAACGTTTATTTCAAACTCAGGGTTCATATTAAATGCAGAACTAAAATGAGTAGAAAATAAATAAAAGTATATACAGATCAGCAGACACTCGGCGCTCTTGTAACAACAATAACATACAATATTGGACTCAGTATAAAATGGAACGCCACCACTTCCAAATGCTGGAGTGAAGAGTGAGTGACGAGTTGACAATTGCTGATATAAGATGACTGTTACATGCCAGCAACCTTCTCATAAAACTGTAAACATTCTTTCGTATCAACTCGCCAAAAGACGGAATGTTCAAGGACACAAACATCTTGCTTGCACTCGACCTTCGTGGTATATCTAACAACCTTCTTAGGGAGTTATTATATGCAATGCGGATTTTGTTACTAACAGCAACATTGCTATTAAACCATAAAGGCGAGCAGTACATTGAGGTACAGAAGGTCTTGAACAACATACATTTGACATCAGGAGAACATCTATGGAAATTTTGCAACAGTAAATTTGTTTGAGCATAGAGTTTCCTGAGTTGCCTGTTACAATCAACATTGGTCTTATCAGATTCAATCCACACACCTAGGTATGTGACTTTTTCAACAAAATTTAAGCTATTACCACAAAGTGGCATAACAGGATTCGACGTATTGACACCCTTCGGTTTGAAAGCCATGCACATAGAGTTAGTACAGTTGAACAAGATGTCATTTTTTTCACCAAATTTTTCACATACCAAAAGGAGATGTTGCATCGCTGCAGTAGACAAACTTAACAAGCAGAGATCATCAGCATAGAAAATGTGATTTAACAGTGCACCGTTAAAGGAGCCGCCCACATTAGTATTGTTCAACAGTACACTGAGATCATCAACATAGACATTAAACAACAAGGGTGACAGTATACCACCTTGTTTAACACCGTTGGTCACATGAAATTTGGATGAGGTAACATTGCCCCACCTAACAACCATAGATTGCCTTCTGTACCAGTATAACAGGATGCTAACAATGTAAATAGGAATACCTCGATCGATCAGTTTTCTAAACAAACACCAGTGGTTAATCCTGTCAAAAGCTTTGCTAGCATCTAGGAACGTAGCATAAACACTAGTGGAGTGGCTTCTGAAGTAATCAACAAATTCATGGAGTAGGTAAACAGCCTTGTCAGTTGAAAGAACTGACTTGAAACCAAACTGATTGTCGTTTGTCCACAGATAATCCTCAGTTCTGTTCAGAATTATCCCTCTAACAATTTAGATGTAACATTTGCAATAGCTATAGGTCTGTAGTTATTCATATCAGACAGACTGGCACACTTGTTTTTCACCAAGGGAATAATAACAGAGTCCATCAACATATCTGGCATGTAACCATGAACAAACATACAGTTAAAACACAACAACAGAATACACAAATTGAAATCAGCATTGATGAGGCATTCACTGGTGAGACAGTCAGGGCCAGCTGATTTGCCTTTCTTGAGAACTTTGATCAGTGAAGCAACTTCAACAGGAGTAACAGCAGAAATATCGGAGGTATCAAACATGTCATTATACAAGCGAATATCGTGCATAACAGAATCCTTCATTGAAACATTCTTGACTGAGTTGAAAATAGCTTCATATTGACATTTCCACTTTTCAGCAATATTAACATCACCAGTCACACCATCAATAGTGTTTGATCTAACAGATCATAGCCTTCATTTGTTTCCAGAATTCTATCATGTTCAGTTCACTCATGTGATTAGCTAACTGGTCACATTTGATACTTTCTTCATTGCGCCTACATGCTCGTAGAGCATATTTGAACCTAGCCCTACAACTTTTCATGTTATCAAATATTGGACCAGAACTTCGTTTGCTGTTACTCCTCCACCACAAAAAAGCATCCCGAGCAGCTGTGTGATCCTCGCTAACAACATCATTCCAGCCTGGGACGTTATAGTGGGTGGCCACACTGTGGCTAGGAATGCATTCACTCACACAATAATTTAAAGCATCAACAATATCACTGTGTCGATAACATCCCTGTGTGCTGCACAATTACGGTCGTGACACCTGATGGCGTCCGTAGGAGCACGGATGTTACAGAGTTTCCTACGAGTAATTTTCTTATATCTGGACAGGTCTGACGCTGTGGCATCACGCCATTTGTATGTCCTACTGCCCGTTGTGGCTGAGGGAGCTCCCCGGGGGCCACTTATAGCACTAGATACCTCAATATCCATAGATAAAGGTACATGATCGGAACTCACATAATCATACTGAACTTTGATATTGGACACATTATCATGGCCTGAGGATGTAGTCACACAGTGATCAACCCATGATGTAGAGCCATGAGCCATGCTAACATGAGTAAAGGTATCACCTGGTAAGGTAATCCTGTCCGAGATGTGTAAAGAGTAACTCTCACAAAAAGACACCAGTTCATTTCCAAAACCACTTGAACGTGATGTATTAGCATTGAAGTCACCAAGTGTATACACATATGGAGTTGGAAAATCCTCAGTGATACGTTTAACAAGACTCAAGCAGTGCAAGTATTCATCCAAGTTTCCAACACTGTCACAGGGGAAATATACGCACAATATAAGACAGTGAAAGTCACCCAGGTTGACTTATATACCTGTAACTCTTACGCACTCGTAAGTTTTCACAACACAACTGTTTGCAAGTGACTTCCGCCATAGGATACCAACGCCGCCATAGGGGTGACCTAAGATAACACGTTCTTCCGTATCCATAAAAGAAACACCTTGTCCTATAAAATCACCATGTAATCTGCTCAGAATAGACAATTCATGTTCGAACAACCAGTGTACCTGCAACAACACAATGTCATGGTTATCACATAAACTGGAGATCTCATTAGATGAAGTTTTTACATTCTGGCAGTTGAATGAACATATTCTTAGGTTGGTCCTACTACTGAATGAATATGATGACAAACACAATAATGACAATCACATGTAGTTCATTTCCTCTCAAAAAACTGTCAAAAGTATCCCGTGTAGCCTCACCACATGTTGCACCAGCAGATCCGCTGTATCCTTCGCCGTGGGCAGCCCCTGCAGGGGAACGAAGTGGGCGGCATTGGAGAAACGATCCACTATAGTGAGAACAACAGTGTGATGATTAGATGGAGGAAGACCAGTAACAAAATCTAGTGCAATGTGAGACCAGGGTCTGGCCGTCCTCAGGTACTCCAAGTTCTTATGGTCCGTTCAGATGACGAACAGCTGGGCAGCCCCCTCCAACCAGTGACGCCACTCCTCCAGCACGAGTTTCACTGCTAGAAGCTCCCTGTCACCGATATCATAGTTCCTCTCCGTCGGCGACAATCAGCGGGAAAAAAAAAACCTCACACGGCCGGACCACCCCATCCACCGGAGAGCGCTGTGAAAGCACAGCCCCCACCCCTGGGCGAGGGGGTGAAGCGAACCGCTCCTTGAGGGAAGCAAATGCAGCAGCAGCCCCCTCAGTCCACTGGAAAACCATCTTGGGGGAGGTGAGGCAGGTCAGGGGGAGAGCAATGACGCTGTAGTTGTTAATGAAGCGGCAGTAGAAATTAGCGAACCCCAGGAACTGTTGGAGCTGCTTCCTAGAGGGGAGGGAGCAATCCACCGCTGCCTTCACCTTGCCGGGGTCTGGGATGACCTGGTTGTGAGAAATGATGAAACTGAGAAATGATGTCTTAGAAGTGTGAAACTCGCATTTCTTGGCCTTCACATACAGTTTATTTTCCAAGAGCCATTGCAGAACCCGCCTCACTTGCACTTGATATTCCTCCAATGATCGGAAGAAGGTCAAGATGTCATCAAGATAAACGAAGACGAATGACCCCAGGAAATCTCGTAGCACGTTGTTAATCAAGCGTTGGAAGACGGTCGGAGCGTTGGTCAGTCCAAACAGCATCAACAAATACTCAAAGTGCCCGCTTGGGGTCTGGAACCCAGTCTTCCATTCATCCCCCTCCCTGATCTGCAACAGATGGTACGAATTGCGGAGGTCAAGCTGGGTGAAGTAGGGGGGGCCCAGAAGGGAATCAAAGGCCGTGTCCATCAGAGGGAGGGTGTACTTATCCTTAATGGTGATGTCACTGAGGGCACGGAAATCGATGCACAGCCTCAGGGAGCCATCCTTCTTCCCGACAAAAAAAACCCTGCCTACCACCAAAGATGACGGGCGGATGATGCCAGAGCTGAGGGACTCCTTAATATATGCCTCCATGGCCTCCCCTTCCGGTGCAGACAGACTGTAGAGGCGGCTCGCTGGCAGCAGGGCTCCAGCCCGGAGGTTGATGGCGCAGTCGTAGGGCTGATGGGGAGGGAGAGACAACGCCTGAGATTTACTGAACACTGCCCCCAGGTCATGATATTCAGGAGGGACCCCAGTGAGATTGGGAGGAGGGGTGATGGGAGTAGCCAAGGGCTTGGAAGGTGAACATGCAGCAGACTGCAGACACACACTTAGACAGAAAGGGCTCCAGGCATCCACATTACCAGTGCAACAGTCGGTGGAGGGGTTATGGAGCCGGAGCCAGGGATAACCCAGAATAACTGGGGAGGCCGCGACCGGCAGGACGAAAAGGCTCAGGTCCTCCCGATGGTTCCTGGAAATGATGACAGGGATGAGGGCAGTTTGCTTAGACACTACCGTCAACGGGACTTTGGATAGAGCAATGAGCCTCAGGGGTGTCTTCAGTGAATGGCAGGGAAGCCCCAACTGAGATGAGATTAGATGAGATTCAACTTTATTGTCATTACAACATGTATGAATACAAGGTAACGAAACGTGACTTGGCATTTGGGCACGCTCTGCAGAGCGCATCCAAGGCCGGGGCAGCCGCTAGGCGCCAGTCATAAAGAAGAAAGGAAAAAAAAGAAAAGAGAGAGGATATGACACAATAGGTGAGAGAAAAAAACATGTTTTATCAAAATGACGCTTAATGAGTAAGCGAAATTTTGATTGCAGGCAAAAAAAAACCCTCAATGCATATTTAGCAGACATTTAGTAGACAAATCACACAGCAGAGGGAGGGAGAGCAGTGTGTGTATATCAGTATGATGATGATGTCAGTGTGTGTGTGTGCAGTGTTGAGTGTATCAGCTACTGGAGTACAACAAATAGTCTCCTAGGCAACGATAGATGTTATAGTTCATGAACGCTGTCTCTGAAGAGTTCTGTTTATTGCACAGCAGCGGTGTTTGGGTTAGCAGAGCCAGCTGACACATCCGCTTATCTCAACTCTGGAGGAGTGAGTTATCCAGGGGCGCCGATTCAAGGCCGAATCTGCACAGACAGAGTATAGGAATTCCCTCTTCTCATATTCTGAGCTTACAATTCAAATTAACATTCACTGGCTTTAAATTCATATCATTCCCTGGAGAGCACGAAGCGACTCCAGATGTTTCCCCTTCTAAACACAGATGAACATGTCCGGTAGAGTCCATCTCTCTACAGTGCATGCAGATGGTAAATTCCATGTTGGTCATTTGCTGCTATTTCGTGCACTCCCCATCTGGTCGAATTATTGAGAAGCAGCTCCGCCGGGTCCGCATTTTGATTAGCTCTTCCAGTTAAATTTTCGATACACCAGGAGAACTCCAAAGCCCAATCAGCAGAAATCCTGTGATCGTAAAGCCAAAACAGGTAGATGTTTTTCTACATCTTCAGTCGAATCACACAGACACATGAGTTCCAATCCATGGGTCTCTCCACATTAGGGCTCCCCCGGGCCCAATTTTCTGTTTGAAAAGGTGGTGTCAGTTGCGTTTAAAGCCCAGCTTATATCCATTTTCCGTATTTTCCATTTGGGTTGAGATCAGCAAGATGGTGAGACGGCACAGACACTCACTCAGACGCAACATGCTTGGATTAGGTCAGGAAGGCAGGATAGGAGGAGGGAGGAAAAATGCGACTGCTCTCTCTGAAGGCAGCAGGAAGAAGGGCTGGGTTGCCAGTTGCCAGTTCCCCCGAGATGAAACTCTGCTCAGCTCCCGAGTCCACCAAGGTGTGTGTGCAATATTCTGTTCAATTGTGCATGAACCTGATGGGTTAAAGACGCTTGGAGAGGGGATTTAACTGGGGTCAGTCCGTGAGACCCTCTATTGTGACGCACGGACTCCCTCTTTTGGCCGAACGGGGCAGGACGTAATCTCATGTTCATCACTACCACAGTACATATACAGGCCAAGCTCTCTATGGCGCTGTCTTTCTGTCAAAGGTAATTTAGTTTGCCCCATTACCGTAGGCTCCTATACTTTCGCCGACTCAACTGAAGGCAGGGCCCGTAAAGGTGACTGAGGGGAGCGGCGAAACTGGGCGCCCGAGCGTCTGGACGTCTTCCGCTCGGCTGCCCACTATGTCAGCCTGTTGTCTAAACTAATAGCTAGGGAAATTAGCTCCGATAGCCTCTCCGGCTTCTCTAAGTGGGCTAGCTCATCCCGCAGGCTTGGACTCAGACTCCTAGTAAAGATGCTGCATAACAAGGCGTCTTCTCACCCCACCTCCACCACCACCACCCGGAAATCGAAAGCATAGTCTGCCACGGACCTGCCCCGCTGTCGAAGATTTAACAGCAGGGTGGTGGGCACATTATCCCGGTCAGAGTGGTCAAACACTTCAATGAACTCGCTAACAAACTGGGTATAAGTAAGATTAGCATAGCTAGGTCTAGCCATTACTGCATAAGCCCACGCAAGAGCCCGCCCTTCCAATAAATTAGTAACATAGCCAATACGGCTGTGATCGGTTGGGAATTCCCCAGGAACCCGCTGAAAGACAATCTCACACTGTAGAAGAAAACCCCGGGCCTCCCCTTGTTTACCATTAAACCGAGTGGGAGTGGGAACCGGTGTGAGTTGGGCCAAGGGAACCTGGTTAGCTTGGCTAGGTGGAGAGCTAACGGGCGCCGGAGTGCTACTTGAAGCCGGAGAAAATGTCTGCTGTCCGGTCAGGCAATCCAATCAGCTGTTAATTTGGACCAGCTGATTAAGAATGACTTGCTGCTGGTAAGCTATTTGATCTACTTGAACTTCTAAGTTGCTTACTTGGCGCGTTAGCACGCTATTCGCTGGGTCGTTTTGACGGAGCCCTACTGGCATAGTTGGCTGACCCAGGGAACAGACACAAGCTCAAGAGTAAGTTCAATGATCTTTATTGTAATAGTGTTTGTGTGTGGGTGTGGGTGTGTGTAGCGAATGTGGATGTGAGTGCATGGATCCGAAGACTCGTAACAGCTGGGAGTGAGCAGAGCTCCGTGCAATCTGGCAACCCTATGAACAGAGCAGAGGGACAGTGTTAGCGCAGTTCCACACTCGGGTGTACAGGTGAAGTAACTGAGGCTCACTGTTACAGCTGCGGTGGAGAACCAAGGTTGGCCCAAAGGCAATCCAGGAAGACAGCGTCTGCCACACAGCGCAGCTGACCAAGGTCGATGCAAGGGAGAGAGGTAGGCGATGACCGCTGCCTGGAGGAAAAGATTCCGCCACTAGGGAGTTCTGCCTGTGCACAGGGGATAACGCAGAACAGGTGAGCAGAATGGCGAGCTTACTTGGAGGTGAGGAAAATCCTTCCAGGCAGAAGCCGCAGTGGCAGGGATGACGAGGGCTGAATGTTTGGCTGGAATGAAGAGCGCAGAGCTCCACGTAGCCAGGGAGACAGATGGCTCCGTGCCAGTCTACAGGCAGAGCAGGTTATAGAGCCCGTGAGTGATGGGGAGCAGATGTGCGCGCAGCTGTAGAAGATAATGGCAGAGAGCGAGTCATCACAGTACTCCCCCCTCGCGAGGTGCCTCCTGGCACCTGATCCAGCTTACCTGGGTGCGTCCGATGGAAATCCCTGATGAGTTGACTATCCAACACGAGGGATGGACGCGCCCAGGAGCGCCACTCGGGACCATACCCCTCCCAGTCCACCAGATACTGCAGGCTGCGACCCCAGCGGCGGACGTCCTGGATGGAATTGACTCTCCACGCTGGGTCGCCGTCGATCACCACTGGTGGAGGTGGAAACCTGGGAGGGGGACAGAGAGGGCTGGAGAAAAAAGGTTTAACCTGTGACACATGAAATGTAGGACAGATGCGGAGGGAGGGGGGGTGGGGGTTCAGGCACACAGCCACAGGATTGGTAATCAGCTCAGTGGGAAATGGCCCGATGAAGCGCTGAGATAGTTTCCTTTTCTCAGCCTTGAGGTTAATATGCTGTGTAGAAAATCAAGCCTGTTGACCCACCTGGTAGGGTGGAGCCGGTCTCCTGTGTTGAGTAGCTACCCTGGAGTTGTGCTCCACTGTGTGTTGGAGCGCCGCCCGTACCGTCCTCCATATCCGTCGACAGCGTTTTAGATGGACCCAGACAGATGGTACGGTGATGTCCCCTTCCTCTTCGGGAAAAAGTGGGGGATTGTAAACCAAGGAGGCTTCAAAAGGTGACATGCCAATCGCCGACGAAACTGTGGAGTTGTGGGTGTATTCGATCCACGGGAGATACGTGCTCCATGATGCAGGGTTACAGGAGATGACGCAGTGCAGCACAGCCTCCAGTTCTTGGTTGGCTCTCTCACACTGTCCATTCCTCTGTGGGTGGTAGGCGGAGGATAGGCTCACCGTGGCCCCCAGAGCATTACAGAACGATTTCCAAACTCGAGACACAAATTGAGGACCCCGGTCGGAGACGATGTCTGTGGGTATCCCGTGTAGCCTCACCACATGTTGCACCAGCAGATCCGCTGTAACCTTCGCTGTGGGCAGCCCCTGCAGGGGAATGAAGTGGGCGGCCTTGGAGAAATGGTCCACTATAGTGAGAACAACAGTGTGATGATTAGATGGAGGAAGACCAGTAACAAAATCTAGTGCAATGTGAGACCAGGGTCTGCTGGGAGTTGGGAGAGGGTGGAGCAACCCCGCAGGAGGAGAGGATGGTGTCTTACCGGTAGCGCACTGAGGACAGGCGCGGACATAATCGGCGGCGTCCCTCCGGAGAGGTGGCCACCAGAATGACCTCTGAAGGATCCTGATTGTGCGGGACCCCCCAGGGTGACAAGTCAGCCTGGAGGAGTTAGCTCAGTGAATCACCTCGCCCCAACAGAAGAGGGAACATACAATATACCTGCTGGCCCCCCACTCGGGTCCGGTTCGGCCTCCTGCGTGCTCAAGACCTCTTCCTTAACGTCCCACGAGAGGGCACCCATGACGCAAGATGACGGGAGGATGGGCTGATCGGGCGCCTCCGTTGTGTCCGCAGCGAACTGCCTGGAAAGAGCGTCTGGCTTAGTGTTCTTCGACCCGGGCTGGTAGGTGATGGTGAAATTAAAGCGCCCAAAATACAGGGACCAGCGGGCCTGGCAGGCGTTAAGGCGTCTGGCCGTCCTCAGGTACTCCAAGTTCTTATTGTTTGTCCAGATGACGAACGGCAGGGCAGCCCCCTCCAACCAGTGACGCCACTCCTCCAGCACGAGTTTCACTGCCAGAAACTCCCTGTCACCAATATCATAGTTCCTCTCCGCTGGTGACAATCGGCGGGAAAAAAAAAAAAAAAAACCTCACACGGCCGGACCACCCCATCCACTGGAGAGCGCTGTGAAGCACAGCCCCCACCCCTGAGTCCGAGGCATCCACTTCCACCAGACACTGAAGAGCGGGATCCACCTGCGTAAGGATGGGGAAGGAAGAGAACCGCTCCTTGAGGGAAGCAAACGCAGCAGCAGCCTCCTCAGTCCACTGGAAAACCATCTTAGGGGAGGTGAGGCAGGTAAGGGGGAGAGCAATGATGCTGTAGTTGTTAATGAAGCGGCAGTAGAAATTAGCGAACCCCAGGAACTGTTGGAGCTGCTTCCTAGAAGGGGGGAGGGGCAATCCACCACCGCCTTCACCTTGCCGGGGTCCGGGATGACCTGGTTGTGAGAAATGATGAAACTGAGAAATGATGTCTTAGAAGTGTGAAACTCGCATTTCTTGACCTTCACATACAGTTTATTTTCCAAGAGCCATTGCAGAACCCGCCTCACGTGCACTTGATGTTCCTCCAATGATCGGGAGAAGGTCAAGATGTCATCAAGATAAACGAAGACGAATGACCCCAGGAAATCTCGTAGCACGTCGTTAATCAGGATTTGGAAGACGGTCGGAGCGTTGGTCAGTCCAAACAGCATCAACAAATACTCAAAGTGCCCGCTTGGGGTCTGGAACCCAGTCTTCCATTCATCCCCCTCCCTGATCTGCAACAGACGGTACGAATTGCGGAGGTCAAGCTGGGTGAAGTAGGGGGGCCCCTGAAGGGAATCAAAGGCCGTGTCCATCAGAGGGAGGGTGTACTTATCCTTAATGGTGATGTCACTGAGGGCCCGGAAATTGATGCACAGCCTCAGGGAGCCATCCTTCTTCCCAACAAAAAACCCCCCACCCCCACCACCAAAGATGACGGGCGGATGATGCCAGAGCTGAGGGACTCCTTAATATACGCCTCCATGGCCTCCCGTTCCGGTGCAGACAGACTGTAGAGGCGGCTCGCTGGCAGCAGGGCTCCAGCCCAGAGGTTGATGGCGCAGTCGTAGGGCCGATGGGGAGGGAGAGACAACGCCTGAGATTTACTGAACACTGCCCCCAGGTCATGATATTCAGGGGGGACCCCAGTGAGATTGGGAGGAGGGGTGACGGGAGTAGCCATGGGCTTGGAAGGTGAACATGCAGCGGACTGCAGACACACACTTAGACAGAAAGGGCTCCAGGCATGCACATTACCAGTGCGACAGTCGGTGGAGGGGTTATGGAGCCGGAGCCAGGGATAACCCAGAATAACTGGAGAGGCCGCGACCGGCAGGACGAAAAGGCTCAGGTCCTCCCGATGGTTCCTGGAAATGATGACAGGGATGGGGGCAGTTTGCTTAGACACTACCGTCAACGGGACTTTGGATAGAGCAATGAGCCTCAGGGGTGTCTTTAGTGAATGGCAGGGAAGCCCCAACTGGGTTGCCAGTTCCCCTGAGATGAAACTCTGCTCAGCTCCCGAGTCCACCAAGGTGTGTGTGCAATATTCTGTTCGATTGTGCATGAACCTGATGGGTAAAAGACACTTGGAGAGAGGATTTAACTGGGGTCAGTCCGTGAGACCTTCTACTGTGACGCTCGGACTCCCTCTTTTGGCCGAACGGGGCAGGACGTAATCTCATGTTCATCACTACCACAGTACATACACAGGCCAAGCTCTCTACGGCGCGTCCGAGAGTCTGGATGTCTTCCGCTCGGCTGCCTGCTATGTCAGCCTGTTGTCTAAACTAATAGCTAGGGAAATTAGCGCCGATAGCCTCTCCGACTTCTCTAAGTGGGCGAGCTCATCCCGCAGGGTTGGGTTCAGACTCCTAGTAAAGATGCTGCATAACGAGGCGGCTTCTCACCCCACCTCCGCCACCACCACCCGGAAATCGACAGCATAGTCTGCCACGGACCTGCCCCCCTGTAGAAGATTTAACAGCAGGGTGGTGGGCACATTATCCCGGTCAGAGTGGTCAAATACCTCACTGAGCTCGCTAACAAACTGGGTGTAAGTATGATTAGCATAGCTAGGTCTAGCCATTACTGCATAAGCCCACGCAAGAGCCCACCCTTCCAGTAAATTAGTAACATAGCCAATACGGCTGTGATCGGTTGGGAAATCCCCAGGAACCCGCTGAATGACAATCTCACACTGGAGAAGAAAACCCCGGGCCTCCCCTAGTTTACCATTAAACTGAGTGGGAGTGGGAACCGGTGTGAGTCGGGCCAAGGGAACCTGATTAGCTTGGCTAGGTGGAGAGCTAACGGGCGCCGGAGCGCTACTTGAAGCCGGAGAAAATGTCTGCTGTCCGGCCAGGCGATCCAATCGGCTGTTAATTTGGACCAGCTGATTAAGAATGACTTGCTGCTGGTAAGCTATTTGATCTACTCGAGCTTCTAAGTTGCTTACTTGGCGCGTTAGCACGCTGTTCACTGGGTCGTTTTGACAGAGCCGTACTGGCATAGTTGGCTGACCCAGGGAACAGACACAGGCTCAAGAGTAGGTTCAATGATCTTTATTGTGATAGTGTGTGTGTGTGTGTGTGTGTGTGTGTGTGTGTGTGTGTGTGTGTGTGTGGTGAATGTGGATGTGAGTGCATGGATCCGTAGACTCGTAACAGCTGGGAGTGAGCAGAGCGCCGTGCAATTTGGCAACCCTATGAACAGAGCAGAGGCACAGTGTTAGTGCAGTTCCACACTCGAGTGTACAGGTGGAGTAACTGAGGCTCACTGTTACAGCTGCGGTGGAGAACCAAGGTTGGCCCAAAGGCAATCCAGGAAGACAGCGTC
Organism: Pholidichthys leucotaenia; assembly: GCA_020510985.1. Classification (NCBI taxonomy): domain Eukaryota; kingdom Metazoa; phylum Chordata; class Actinopteri; order Cichliformes; family Pholidichthyidae; genus Pholidichthys; species Pholidichthys leucotaenia. Next base: position 18,500 of record JAJAQF010000319.1, read on the forward strand.
TGCCACACAACACTGCTGACCAAGGTTGGTGCGAGGGAGAGAGGTAGGCGATGACCGCCGTCTGGAGGAAAAGATTCCGCCACCTGGGAGTTCTGCCTGTGCACAGGGGATAACGCAGAACAGGTGAGTAGAATGGCGCACTGACTTGGAAGTGAGGAAAATCCTTCAAGGCTGAAGCCGCAGTGGCAGGGATGACGAGGGCTGAATGTTTGGCTGGAATGAAGAGCGCAGAGCTTCATGTAGCCAGGGAGACAGACGGCTCCGTGCCGGTCTACAGGCAGAGCAGGTTATATAGCCTGTGAGTGATGGGGAGCAGGTGTGCGCGCAGCTGTAGAAGATAATGGCAGAGAGCGAGTCATCACAACAACTTTGTTCAAACACCTTCATCCTTGTACCTTGTGAAGATCTTTTTTTTTATACATTCTTTTAAATTGTTTTATGTTTGGACGTTGCTTCAGTTCATCATCCAGATTGTTCCATAATTTCACTCCACAGATGGAGACACAGAAACATTTCCTGGTTGCTCTTACATTTACTGTTTTAAAATGAAATAATCCCCTTAGAATGTAACTGCCTTTCCTTTCTATAAACAGGCCTAGAATATTTTTTGGAAGTTGATTATTTTTGGCTCTGAACATGATTTGTCCAGTTTGGTATTTTACTTGATCCAGAAATTTTAGTATATTTGACTGCAAGAACAATGAGTTTGTGTGATCCCTATAACCAGCTTTATGAATAATTCTTATTGCTCTTTTTTGTAGAATAATTAGTGGCTGCAGCGTGCTTCTATAATTATTCCACCAAATCTCTTCACAGTAGCTGAAGTCTGGTGAAACCAGTGATCTGTAAAGAATGAGGAGTGATCTGTGATCCACAACATGTTGTACTTTGTTTAAAATTGCAATCGTTCTTGATATTTTTGAGTTTAAATGTTTTATATGCTGATTCCAGTTAATTTTATCATCAATTATCACCCCAAGAAATTTGATTTCATTGACTCTTTCAATATCCGTTCCACCATTTTGTATTTTTGTTCTACAGTTACCAAATAACATAATTTTTGTTTTGCCTAAGTTTAGTGGTAACTTGTTTATGTCAAATCACATCTTCAGTTTTTCAATTTCTATGTTAATGTCATCCAGTAACTGCTGTAGGTCTTCTCCTGCACAAAAAAAAATGTTTGTGTCATCTGCAAACAAAACCAGTTTTAATATCTGTGACACTACAAATGTCATTGAGATAAAGAATGAACAATTTTGGACCAAACATTGACCCCTGGGGGACACCACAGACAATATCCAAACATAAAGAGCACCATTCACCCAAACTCACAAACTGTCTCCTATTACTCAAATAACTCTTTTCCATTGCAACACAACCCCTCTGATACCATATTGTTCCAATTTTCTTACTAATATATTGTGATTTATTGTGTCAAAAGCCTTTTTTAGGTCAATGAATAGTCCAACAGCATGTTTTTTCTGATCACTGGAATGTGTTATATCCTCTATTGTATCTAATGATGCAGGTGATGTGGATCTGTTTGATCTGAACCCAAACTGACTGTCCGTGATTAAATTGTGTTTATCTATGAATTTGTCCAGACGGTTATTGAAAAGTTTTTCCAAGTATTTTGGAAAACTGTGGAAAAAGTGAAACAGGTCTATAGTCCCTGAAATGATGCTTATTACCAGATTTGTACAGTGGAATGACTTTAGCTGTTTTCATTTTATCATGGAAAATACCAGTTTGAAATGATAAGTTAAATATGTAGGTTAATGGTTTGGAAATCCCATCAATTACCTTTTTTACCGTTATCATATCAATGCCACCACAATCCAATGACTTTTTGTTTTCACACTTCAAAACAATGCCAATCACCTCTTTTTCATCCACAGGATTAAGAAACATTGAATTTGGATTCCTGTTTATCAGCTCATCAAAGATTGTCCTGGTTTTATCTTGGTCAGGATTTTTTTCTGCCAGATCTGGACCAACATTGACAAAAAAAAATTGTTAAAACTATTTACTACAACATCCATATTGTATTCATCCTCATCTTTAACAAGAAAAAACTCTGGATAGTGTGAATGTTTAGAGTCATTCTTGATTATACTGTCCAATATGTCCCAAAGTCCTTTAATATTATCTTTGTTTTTATCTAGTATCCTCTTGTAATAATCTTTCTTGTTATTCCTAATAATAGCAGTTAACTTATTTCTATAATTTTTGTATTTATGCCTCTTTTGTTCTTTGTCTTAAGAATTCTCTATACAGTGATTTTTTTTCTTTTTGCAGGCATTTTGTAAACCTTTGGTTATCCATGGTCATTTTTTATATTTTACTTTATTTATCTGAGTTGTAGGACAATTTTTGTTATATATAAACATAAATATTTTAAGAAATTCCTCATATACACCATCCACGTCTTTAATTTGATATAGGTCATCCCAGTTATATGACATTAAGTCATGTTCTAGAGCAGCCAGCAATTCATCTGTTCTCACTAGTTTGCTTTATTTCTGTCGGGTTTAGTTTTCTTACAGTTCTTGCCATAGACTGTAAAAACTAGTAGGTGATCACTAATTTCGTTTATTAATACTCCACATGTTACATTATTTTCGACGTCGTTAGTGAATATATTGTCAATGAGAGTCGCAGAGTAAGATGTGATTCTGGAAGGTCGAGTTATTTTTGAATGTAATCCCATACTAAACTTTGTATTTATAAATCCATTTGTAGCTGTGTGTTTATTTGGATTCAGCAAATAAATATTAAAATCTACACAAATAAAAGTCATTTTGTTTCTTCATTTTGAAAAGGTTTCCTCAATCCAACCCTTAAAGATTTCAACATCAGAGCCAGGTGCTCTGTAAACACAACTGACAATTGCATTTTTTTGCTTTTCATTGCAGATTTCAACCGTGATACATTCCAATATTTTATCAATTGCTGTTGTCATATTTTCCAGAACCTTAAATTTTAAGTCCTTGTCCATATACAGAGCCACTCCTCCTCCACCTTTATTATGCCTATTAATATATAGGAATTCGTAACCAACCAGATCAAAGTCCGTACCTTTAGCTTCATTTATCCAAGTTTCTGATATTGCAATGACGCTGAATGGTTTTGAAAACTGATTTATGAATTCTTTAATATGGCTGAAATGTGCATACAGGCTTCTGCTATTAAAATGGATTATTGATCATTTTCCCTCTACATCAAAACTATTGTTGTATTGATCTATGGAATAATAGCAACAGGTATTTAGAATGGAGAAGAAAATATTATCCAGTGTATTCAAATGTCTGCAGCTCTGGCTGGTCGTGCTTATAAAGATCTGCTCCATATAGTTATGGTCCTCAGGTGTAGGTGGGTGATTTCTACTAGTAACTGTCATATTCAATTCAATTCAACTTTATTTATATAGCGCCATTTCACAACAACAGTCATCTTAAAATTCACATGGGTGTATCGATGGAAAAGAGGAGTTGGAATTAATAAGTGTTCACTTCTTCCTTCTCCCTTTCGAACAGTGTATACTATAACTTTATTGCATTTGCTTGTTTTTTGTTATATTTTTTGTGTTCGAAATAAACTATCTATCTATCTATCTATCTATCTCATAGCACTATCAACTGTAGGGGGGACTCCCACAGTTGCAGAAAGACCCCAGCAATCAGGCGATCCCCTGTGAGCAAGCACTTGGCGACGGTGGAGAGGAAAAACTCCCTTTTAACAGGAAGAAACCTCCAGCAGAACCAGGCTCAGGGAGGGGCAGTCATCTGCTGCGACTGGCTGGGGGGTGAGGGGATAGAGAAGAAGAAAAGAACAGACATGTAGAGAGCAAACAGCACGATGGGGACTCAATCTATGGGAGAGAACAAACAAATGTTAATGACCAGCAAAAAAAAAAAAAAATTTTATAGAGAGTGAGGAAAGGAGTGAGGCCCAGTGCATTACTGGAGGTCCCCCGGCTGACTAAACCTATTAGCAGCATAACTAAGGGAGGGTTCAGAAACACATGATCCCTCCCTAATTGTAGGCTATATCAAAAAGGTAGGTTTTAGCCCTATTCTTAAAAACAGAGATCGAGTCTGACTCCCGAATCCAGATTGGCAGCTGATTCCACAGGAGAGGAGCTTGATAACTGAAGGCTCTGCCTCCCATTGTACTTTTGGAGATTCTAGGTATTACAAGTAATCCTGCATTTTGGGAGCGTAGTGCTCTTTTAGGATGATACGGTAGTATCAGATCTTTTAAATAAAAAGGAGCCTGATTGTTTAGAGCTTTGTAAGTAAGAAGAAGGATTTTAAACTTAATTCTAAACTCTATGGGAAGCCAATGAAGGGAGGCCAGAACCGGAGAGATATGATCTCTCTTTCTAGTACCTGTAAAACTCTTGCTGCAGCATTTTGGATCAGCTGAAGACTTTTTAAAGATGTTTTAGGACAGCCTGATAATAAAGAATTACAATAATCTAATCTTGAGCTAACGAAAGCGTGGATCAGCTTCTCAGCATCACTCTGAGACAAGATGCTCCTAATCTTGGCAATATTACGCAAATGATAGAAGGCAGTCTTAGAAACAAATTTAATATGTGAATTGAAGGACAAATCCTGATCAAAAATAACTCCAAGGTTCCTCACAGAGCTATTAAGAGAAAGAGTAGCTGCATCCAAACTGAAAGTTTGATTTGGAAAGGAATTTCTAAGGTTTTTTGGACCAACAAGAATGACTTCAGTCTTATCTGAATTTAATAGCAGAAAATTACAAGTCATCCAAGCTTTGATTTCCTTAAGACAAGCTTCTAACTTGGCTAATTGATTAGTATCATCTGGCTTCATTGACAGGTATAATTGTGTGTCATCTGCATAACAATGAAAATGTATACGGTGCTTTCTAATAATGTTGCCTAACGGAAGCATATATAAACTAAAAAGAGTAGGGCCTAGCACAGATCCCTGTGGAACTCCATGACTAAGCTTTGAGCTGAGAGAAAACTCATCATTTACATGAACAAACTGGAACCTATCAGATAAATAAGATCTAAACCACTGCAACGAAGTTCCATTAAGTCCAACATAGTGTTCTAATCTAGCAAGTAGAATATTATGATCAATAGTATCAAAAGCTGCACTAAGATCTAAAAGGACAAGTACAGAAACTAGTCCATTATCAGATGCAATGAGGAGGTCGTTAGTGACCTACTATGTGAGTGGATGATTGTTACCTTTTAAAAGGTCATGTTAATCCCTGGTATTTGTCCAGCTCCTCAAAAATCCTTGAGTAGTTTTTGGCTTCCTCTGGTGTTCCATTCAACTTTATAAATATTTTGCAGTTTGTTGTCCAAGTGCTCTGAATTTTCCCTTGTTTCTTCAAGTATTGTGCCTTCCTGGCTATGTCGGTATTGTGTTCAGTTCGGTGTTCATTGACAAAGAGGTTGGTCCCCTTTAGCTTCCTTCCCTGTTTGAGCATTGCTGTTTTCTGTTGACCAATCTAATGATGACTGCTGGTTTGTTGTTAGGGCTCCTTTTGGGAAGAGGGTGGCATGCCTCGATGGTCTTGGCCTTCACATCTATACCCTTAGACTGCATGAAAGCCACCACTTGAGCAAGCATCCAGCTCATCACCCCCCCCCCCCCCCCCCCGTTGTCAGCTGTCACTGCTCGGGCATATGACCTTGGTTTTAGCTGGAGACCAGTGATGATTACATCATTTATCCGCCGGACCGGCGGCACCACACGAGTTGGCTGCCTTTTGCAACTGCCTTTTTCTCATCTTCCTTCTTCTTTCTACACCTCTCTCTCTCTCTCTCTCTCTCTCTCTCGTGCGCATGCGTGGGCGTTTGTGGGAGCAGGGGTGTGGAGTGGTGTCGAGTGAGTACTTTAAACTTTGTATTTTCTAACTTTTTCTCTATCTTGTGTGTTTGAGGTGTGTGTGTTTAATATAGTGGGTTGAGTGTGTGTGTGCTGGGGTGTGAGTGTTGGAGTGAGTGTGTTGGGGAACGGTAGCTTCTGCTGCCGGTTTTTCCCAGCCGGCATCATGCCGGTGATTGATGGTGGTGTGGAGTTTGAGCGCTTAACCCGGCGTCATGGTGTGAGAATCCTCCCGACAGTTCCCTGTTCTGTGGAGGAGGCCAGCCTCGCTGTAGGACAGGTGGTTGGGCATGGCAGCATAAAATCAGCATCGAGGATGAACAGCGCAATTGTGATCTTTCTGGATTCGACTGAGAAAGCTGATCAGGTGGTGGCACAGGGAGTGGTCATAGGTGACACTTTTACTCCCGTTTTACCGCTGGCGAATCCGTCTAGGAGGATCACCATCTCAAACGCTCCTCCTTTCGTTAAAAATGATCAGCTGATTAGAGAGTTGTCCCGTTTTGGCCAGGTTGTGTCCCCTATCAGAATGGTCTCTCTGGGTAGTAAATCACCCCTGCTGAAGCATGTTGTATGTCATAGGAGGCAGTGTTTCATGGTGTTGAAAGACAGCTCTGCTGAACTGAATGCGTCTTTTAATTTCAGGATTGACGGCTTTAGCTACTTGGTGTTTGCAACATCTGAAACCATGAAGTGTTTTGCGTGTGGCGCAGAAGGCCATCTTATTAGGTCATGTCCTGAAAAGGCGAACACAAAGAGCACTGGCGGTAAGAAAGGTGACGCCGCTGTTTCTGGTGGTCCGGAGGGTAGCGCTACATGTGGTGCGGCGAATGCCGCTGCGGCGCCCGCTTCTGCTGGGGCGGTCGTGGCCGCGACTGCGGCCGCGTCCGCGGCCGCGGCCGCGTCCGCTTCTACTTCTGCGGGGGCGTCCGCGTCCGCGTCCGCGTCCGCGTCCGCTTGTGCTGGGGCGGCCGCGGCCGCCTCTGCTGGGGTGGCCGCGGCGGGCGCGGTAGTTGTCCCCCCAAACAGTGATGGTGGGGAATTTCTGTCTGGCGGCAGCTCTGATCATTGTGACGAGCCTGTCGCCCGGGGTAAACAGGTGGAGGGTGTAAGTAAAAGTGCAGTTAAACAAAGGAACGTGAATGAACAGACTTTGCAGGCGGGGGAGGAGCGGTTTGACGCTGTAGCGGACACACAGAGCAAACACTGCATGACAAACGTTGCGTTTCATGAAGAAATGCAGGAATGTAGTTTTGTTGAAGAGGATCCTTTTAAAGCTGCACAAAAAAGGAAAAGTGCGGAAAACTTGCAGAGCTCTGCTAAATCTAGTAGGGTTGGGAATTTAGATTTAGTGAATGAGAGCGCTTCTGACGAAAGTGGAGATGAGTCTGAACTGATGCAGACGCAGACGCAGGAGGAGCAAAGCTCCTATTGTTTTACTAAAATTAGACAATTTCTCCAGGTGACTAAGGGGAGCAGAGCTGTGAAAGTGGAAAATTACTTTCCAGATCTGGAGTTATTTGTGGCATCAGCTCGCAAGCTGATGAAACCGAATGATGGGAATGAGACTTTTACTGATCAGGAAATTTTTCGTTTAAAGAAACTGGTTGTCAAACTGAAATCACAATTTTCTAACAGTCATGTTGACTCTTAGTTTGTTTCTTCCCTTTTATGCTATGTGTGTGTGTTTTTTACTGTACCTTATTTTTATCCTTTTTAATGCCCCACCTTAGAATTGGCACTCTTAATATAAACGGGGCCAGGGATGATGTAAAAAGGGCCTCTTTATACAAGCTTTTTAATTTAAAGGCACTTGACGTGCTGATGGTCCAGGAGACTCACAGCACTGTAGACATTGAGTGCCAGTGGAGAAAAGAGTGGGATGGCTGCATTTTTTTTAGCCACAAATCCAATAATAGTGGAGGGGTGGCTGTACTTTTCTCTCGGGGTTGTGTGCCTGTCTCTTATGAGGTAGAAGAGGTGGTGAAAGGACATGTACTCTTGCTAAAGGTACAGCTTGAAAACGTAAACTTGGTTCTTATAAACGTGTATGTGCCAACCCAGAGAGCAGAAAGGATCAGGGTCTTTAATATGCTATCAGATACGGTTAGATCCTGTAATCCAAATAGTTTTTTATTTCTGGGGGGTGATTTTAACTGTACATTAAACCACAGACTGGACAGGAACCATCAGGAACCTCACCCTGCTTCTGCCAATAGGCTGAGGGAACTAGTGAAGGCACATGAAATGGCCGATGTGTGGAGATCACATCATGGGGACCAGAGGCAGTACACCTGGAGCCATGCTAAAGATAACCTCTCATCTATGGCCAGGTTAGACCGTTTCTATGGTTTTAAACACCAAATGAGTGTTTTTAAAAATAGTTGTATCTGTCCTGTTGGTTTCACTGATCACTGCCTGCTGATTTGTTCTGTTTTCATTGAAAATGTAAAGTGTAAGAGTGCTTTTTGGCATTTTAATAATACACTTTTAAATGATGTGTTTTTTAAGGGAGTTTTTCATGATGTATGGAAGTCACACAGGGAACAAAAATCTTCTTTTAGTTCTCTCCAAATGTGGTGGGATTTTGGTAAGGCACAGATAAAACAATTCTGCCAACAGTACACTCAAAATGTCACTCGTAGCTTGACCCAATCCTTGAAAGTTCTGGAGACTGAGGTGGTAGAGCTAGAGGAGTTACTCAGTTC
>JAJAQF010000320.1:0-26662 GCA_020510985.1 Pholidichthys leucotaenia
AAATAAAGAAATGGATACCCCAAAACATTCTCTATACACAAGCTGACATGTATGATCCCTATAAATTTATTGGGTTTGATTCCAGGCGTAGAGTCCCTTCTGGTGAAAATTTCCTCCAAATTCATCGTCGACTCAAACCACTGTCATTTCTTTGGTTTCCTATAGGAAGGCTATTTTTTCTCATAGGATTTCGCAGCTTCTTCCCCTCTGCCGTCAGACTGCTGAACACTAATAAGTGACTATGATGGAGGGGTCTTGGGGTTGGGGTTTCCGGCTTTTGGTGGCGACAGGGGGGTCTTCTTGACCCCCACCCCCACTACCCCACCCCAGGACGCTAGGGGGGCGCTATGATGCGATGGGGGGGGGGGATGTCGATATAGTGGGTTGAGTTTCCGGTCTAACCACCGCCGCCAAACACACACCCAGACCGCTAGGGGGCGCTGGGACAAGATACGAGGAGGTGGGGTCCAGGTGACCCCCGGGGGTCACACAAGGGTTAATCTTTACTTTTAATCAATCCAAAATAAAGATTCATTCATTAATTCACATTCCACCACTGGCTTTTAAGCAACAAGTGTATTTCCCAAATATGTTTTAAACTTGCTTTAATTAACCACCACCCATTTGTCTTTTGTCTAGGCAAGAGGTAAACTGTCCACCCCAACTGCACCTTGCCTCACTATTTACAGAGATGCAGGCTGAAGATCTGCTGAACCAGGACCAGTACGAGGGGCCAATCCAGTTGCTTCTCAGTGAGGCAGCGTGGCTGGCATGTGTGACCCATTCCAGTTTTTTTTTTACAGTTTCAATTTTGCACATTCTGAATAATCTGGAATTTGCTGCTGACTGTAATAAACAATTTAGTGACTTATGTGTTTGCATCATGATTTTCTATTTTGTCTGTTAAGACACCGGTGGGAAAAGCGTCAACTGTACAAAGGATTTATCGGTGACCTTGAAAATAATGGCTCATTTTTAAGAAAAAAGTAACCAAAACAATTATTTTATTAACTGAAGACTGTATTGTTGGATGTGCCACTGCAGAAGACCCGGCATACTTTAGTGACAGTACCAGTATATGGAGGAATTCTGGGTCATATTAGCATCTGCTCTTCATCATAATGGGTTTGGGTGGGGGTGTCTAATCATGTGCCATGGAGGGCCAAGACCCTGCAGGCTTTACCTCCAACCAGTGTCTTCAACAGCAGATTCCACTGAACTTCTTCCACTGACTGATCAGTGAGAACACCTGCTGAAGAGACTGGGTAGAAGAGAGAACCTGCAGGGTCTTGGCCCCCCATGACACATGATTGGAAGCTCCCAGATTAGGTTTAATGGGATTTAACATTTTAACACAAACTTCTTTATGGTTCATAATTCTGTTGACAGACTTACACCAAACCAAAAGTGATTTCTCAAACTGCTGGATTATTCTTAGACAGCTTTTCCAATCTTTCAGTATTTAATTTATGCCACATGGTGGTAACCTTCACATATAAAAAAAGAGACATCTGCAAAAACTTCAGAGGTTTATTGTCAGTGCAGTTCCCAGTGCAATACTACATGAATGCATGTCTAGTACATTGTTGATGCAGAGAATATATATTTCTACAGTACATGTATCTAGTAAATCAAGTATTTCCCATGTAACCTTGTGACTGCATTATTTTAATTGCTTTTAATCCTAGATCAAGTTTGTTTTGGCCTAAAATGCATCATAACTGTCAAATATATCTTATTATGCCTAACTCAGTACTGTTTACTTTTTGAATATATATTTTGTGGCTAATATAGTTATTAACATGGCGATCAAGTTGTGTCAGCTGATCATTTTTTTCTATGTCACCAACTCAGACTCAGTGCTGCAGAAGCAGGTACGTCCATGATGTCTCAACAGTCTCTCCATGATTTTCACGCAGATCAGAGCAATTTGTTGCACAGGAAATAAACATTTCTACAGACATTCTTAAGCTCTATAACCACTGATCGTTTGTGAAGCTGTGTTGACATCAATGACAGGCTGATGACATCTGTGACAGGCTGTGCTGAACGCCCAGACCGAATGAAGTGGTAATTTCCCCACAACAGAGCCATCTGAAACACACACAGCGTACATATTTTAGTACCTAACAGCGATAACTTGCAGACATTAAAGTGTAGTACAACGTACTTATAGCAAACTAGCATTAGCAACATTAGCTTACCGTCATATATGACCTAGTTTGTATCCTCACGTCTTTCGCTCTCCCAGAAGCTGCAGAACTATTCCAGAGTGTTTCATCTCGCTGCCTGTACCCTTGTCTGGCGGTCCTTTTTGGCATTTATGGTGAAAAAAGCCACAGACTGAGGAGTCGCCTTGTACAGCTGCATGTGTTATGTTTTGCTTGGGTTGTGTGTTTTACGTCACGGGAGTGTGGCGCCGCCTCGCTGTTTTAGAAATCCCACCCACCCCAGCTTAACACGGTTGTAATGGAGACAAAAGCGAGCCGAACCGTGTCGAAGTGAATCGAGATGTGGCGAGGTGTGCTGGGCTAGTGGAAAAGTGCCTTAATACTTCCTATGTTAGCAATTTGGCCACTGAGCTCAAACACCCACAAGGGCACCCGGAGGGTCCCCCAGTTAGCAACACAATGTGTATCCTCCCCAACAAGATGTTGAAAAAGAACGGCTTTGATATTAAGCCATTCTGTTTCAAAGGGAGAGAGTGAGACAGGAACAGATAGAAAAGTACAAGGTCATTTAAGGTTTGCTGTCGTGAAGTCTTAAATTAGGCATTTTGCAAGTTGGTATCCTTTTTAACAAACAGGGAGTGAATCTAACAGTAAAACTAAGATAACTGATCACAATGTTCTCAGCCTTACAGCTGAGAGGTCGGTGTGCTTTCTCATCTAAAATGCTACCATGTATGCAAACTATTGAGTAGCTACAGAAAGAGCGTATAAATATGAATGAATCTTTATTTTTTTGGACAGATTAGATTAAAAGATTAAAAGAAAGGAACAGAACAATATATCAAGGAAAAATCAACAAGGTTGAATTAAACATTAAACTCCCCTGTACAATTCAACATAAGTTAACCGAAAAGGGGGATGGCTGAAGCCGCAGCTTATATTGCCCACCCATGTTCTGCCTAAGAAACATCTAATAAAAAGAAGGCTTGCAATTAAGACCAAAATCTGGAAAATTCTTGAGGCTTGAAAGGTCATTTTTCCACAGAATATCAGGCAGTCTGACCTTTTGCTACAAGAAAACTAGCCACCTGCTGGCCAAGATAAAGGATGCAGGTTTAGGGCTCCTTTATACCCAAGGTCAATACATATTTGGAGATTCCCAGATCCTCCTATCTGTAGTTTTTGCACATCTCCCAAAACTTTATGGATATGAACTAAACTTATTAGCACATTTTCTAGTCTCAAAGACCACCACTAGTACTAGCCCTCTATTCTAAGGGCCTATAGGAAAAAGAGGTCTGGGGACAATTTGGAAAAACCAATTAACCAAACATGTGAGGGCAGTGCAGCCAAGTGTTCAAGAAGGTATGAACATGTGAAGGTAAATCAAGTACAAATTTGTAAGATGGAGGTGCAAAATATGATAAAAATGCTGATTTACAATCACAACTTAACCCCTTGCACTCCGGTCAATTTCCCTAAAAATGCCAAAAAATAACGTGCCCAAAGTAAATTGAAAGCTGTTCTTCAACCCTTTGCAGCATCTTCATGGGGTTGGTCTCATTTAAAAGAAAACACTTTGAATTTTTTGGCAAAACAGTCATAATCTCTCTAAGTGCTCCGGCCACTGAGTTACAGTCATCTAAACATAGTGAACTTGAAGAAAATAAATTTGGCCTGGGTGTTTTTTCGGATACAAATGCTTGCACATAACACACAGCTTCAGATCCGGGCTGGAAAATGCAACAGAAATGTAGAACCAAGTGTTATCCAACTGAGGTCCAAATTTTGTAACAATACCACAAAAAATGAATATATTACACAGCTTTTTCCTCAGGTTGTTCCCAGGTGTTTTTGAACTGTGCCAAATTGTGCCAAATGGCACAGTTTAGAAAAACGTCTGTAACTTTTGAATGATTCAATATAGAAGCTTCATCTTGGGCTCTAATAAAAGGTGACACTAAGGGCTGTGTGTGCGTGTGTGTGTGGGGGGGGTTGTCCCCATTTCCTTACACTTTGTATGGGGATGGGGGATGGCAGCGTAACAAGGGTGAGGGTTTTTGATCATCCAGAGATGAGTAAAGAGTGTTGTAGAAGAAGATGAATTAAAACAAACATGACTAGAGTAGACTAGAGAAACAAGAAGATAATTTGAGTTAAAAGCAGCAAACACTCAGCCGAGTAGACTCAAAGAATGAAGCATATACATACATATAGCTGTGTGCGCACCGGCCTTATCCAAAGGGTACAAGCATCATAGACGCACGCACAGAGCGGAAGTGGAGCATAAACAAGGCTTTAATGTCCTGTACACATACTGTAGATCTGCAGCTCTGACACACACAAGACAACCAGTGTAGCTTGATAAACAAACCAGCAGTTCACACACGGATGGTCCGCGTGTCACGTGGTTGTTGAGTCTTGATTTAAATATTTTTTAACCCCTTGACGCCTGTTGTCTTGAATTCGCATCAAACCGCTTCCGCTCCAAATGCAACCAAAATACCGTTTGTATTCCTCCGCTTCCGGATGGAGCACTTCCAACACATACCTAGGAACCTTTTGCAAGCATTAGTTTCTTGCAGGAACGGTCAGAGACGGAGCACCATCCATTTCCTGATTGCTAGGGTTAGGGTTAGGGTTAGGGTTTGGGTTAGGGTTAGGGTTAGGGTTAGGATTAGGGTTATAGTTTGGCAGTCATGAGAGTTGAAAATACTGAAATAACTTTGTTGCATAAATAAAAGATTTTTCATACTTGAGATGGGAACAGGTGCTTTTTTTTACCATTTTTTTTTTTACCATGGATGCCTGTTTTCGCTAATTTGCATCATACCTAAAATTATATCTATTTTATGTGCTATAGTTAAATTAACTTTCTCAACTTAATTTAGCATCTACTTGAAAGCAAAAACACAAGTGAAATTTTTTTTTTCATAATTGGAAATAAATTCAGGCGTTAAGGGGTTAAGAATTGTTTTGGGGGGCTAATGAAAATTTTACATTTTTGCATCTAAAAATTGTTATAGCTTTGTAGGCATGGTGTTAGCTCGTCTGGAGGCTATCTGTTCCGAAGAAAAAGACAGAAGACTCCATCACACCAAGATACAGATGACTCTGTTATACTTTAGTTTTCAGAGCAATCAGCAGATGTGTTATTTTTATTCCTCGAAAGGCAGATGTTCAAACCCAGAGACATTATTTAATACTAAAACAAATCGAAAGGTCAGTAGTATGAATGATGGGACAGTGAATCATGAAGAAGACAAGCAGATGGTAACAGAATGTTGATGAAGGCTGAAGAGAACCAAGACCAGATGAATGAAAGGAAGTTTTAATACTGAAAGAGATTATAGATGTGAGATGTGCAGCTTCATCAGCTAGTCCAGGGACAGGTGAAGTCTTGTACACCGATGGATAGTGGATGGAAAAGACTGAGTGAGTGTTTCTGATGGAAAAAGTACGTCTGTGAAGTGAGAAGAACAGTGGATTTAGCAAGTGTAGAAAATATTTCTGATGTTGAGATGGAAATGGAAAAAGAAATGAAGCAGAGTATATGCTACAAAGAAAAATAAAAATCCATGTAAGATTTGCAGCTGTAGCTTTAAAAACCAAGCAAACAGAAAACCAACAATAAATAAATTAAATTTTGCTTAAGAGTGTCAGGAGGAAGGCACAAACGCAGGCAGCCATCTTAAATGTTTCCAAGTACTTAAAGCAGCAATGAGGCATTAGGTGTCCATTCTTTCAGTGCATTTCTTTTAATTGTCAATATTAATGCGCCGCACTGTGTTTTTATATATCTACATATTATTCCATCTAGCTACAATGCTCCGCACTGTGTGTGTTTATATATTTACATATTTATTCCATCTAGCTACAATGCTCCGTACTGTGTGTGTTTTATATATCTACATATTTATTCCATCTAGCTACAATGCTCCGCACTGTGTCTATATACATATATATATATATATATATATATATATATATATATACGTATATATATATATATATATATATGGATTGGACGGATTGGAGCAGCATCTGCAGTGATGCGGACGTTGTACCGGTCTGTTGTGGTGAAGAGGGAGCTTAGTTCTAAGACAAAGCTGTCGATTTATCAGTCAATCTACGTTCCTACTCTCACCTATGGTCACGAGCTTTGGGTAATGACTGAAAGAACGAGATTGCGGATACAAGCGGCTGAAATGAGCTTTCTCCGTAGGATTGCTGGACTCACCCTCAGAGATAGGGTGAGGAGCTCAGTCATCCGGGAGAGGCTCAGAGTAGAACCGCTGCTCCTCCACATTGAAAGGAGTCAGTTGAGGTGGTATGGGCATCTGATTAGGATGCCTCCTGGACGCCTCCCACTTGAGGTGTTTCAGGCACGTCCCACTGGGAGGAGACCCCGGGGCAGACCCAGGACTCGGTGGAGAGACTATGTCTCCCAGCTGGTCTGGGAACGCCTTGGTATCCCCTCTGAAGAGCTGGAGCAGGTGGCTGGGGAGAGGGAAGTCTGGGCTTCTCTGCTTGAAGTGCTGCCTCCGCGACCCGGACCTCCGGAAAAGCGGTAGAAGATGGATGGATGGATGGATGGATATATATATATATATATATATATATATATATATATATATATATATATATATATATATATATATATTTATGTTTATATGTACATATGTATACTTGCTGCTCTTGTTTCTTTTTTTTTCTCTTGCCTTCTGATTGTTGCTCTGAGTGTTGCTATCCCTATGCTGTTGCAATCCTGGAATTTCCCCATTGTGGGACTAATAAAGGCTTATCTTATCTTATCTTAACATTAATGAGCAAACATTCTCAGCAAAGATTATAGCCTTACTATATATGCAGTCATTTAAAGTCAATCTAACACCCCAGTTATGTTCCTCCCCAATAGAGAGTATGCATAGGATGTCACCGAACAGAACTCTTGGAAGATAAAAACACTGAGTGGCAAAAATGAATAGCAACATGAAGGTGTATGCAGTACAAAAACAAAAATCCACACAGCATTCAATTACAGTAGTACAAATAATATCTCTTGGCATGGTGGAGAGTTAATCTTATTATTCCATCTTGTATTAATTAGCAAAATTAAATAAAAGCTTTGAAGCAGTTCTTTTCTTGACTCAAGGTTGGAAATCTGAATAAGAAGGGGAAAATAAAATTTGAAGGAAAAACACACACTTATTTATGGAATGGCTGACACAAGGGGAGCCTGAGGCTCCCCATGAATCTGTTTCTCTTACAAAAGGAGGCCAAAAGGAGGAGGGGGAGGACAGTAAGGAGGAGGAGGGAGCACGCCCCACAATGGCCGCTGCTGGCAGGAGGAAGGCGCCCACACCCACCACGGAAAAACTGGACTGCATACTTAAAGACGAGAACAGATAAGTGGACTCACTTCTACACGTATGCAGAAAATTAGCAAAAATTGAATTATTGCATGTATAGTAGGAACTTCGGGTAATGACATACAGGACTTTTCAAGGTCAGAAAAGTAACTTCTGCAACTTAAATTCTGCAAATGGCAAGCTACCAGTAGAACACCTATCAACATCTGTAAAAGTAGCATTGCACCCCATGTACTATAGGTGATTGAACAGATCTGATCCAAGTTATTAACAACCGTTATTTGTAAATCCATCCTCCAGATTGGTCATAAAATTGGACTGATAAACAAAGAAATGTGTGGAAGCATCCATTGTCCTAGTTGAAGAGGATGAGAGACATTTCAACCTATGGGGGGTTCCACTTATCCCGCTGGTTAGACCCAAACACATGGATTGGAAAATGTTGGACATTTTGTCACCTCTACTGGGGAATAGAGCCATCCATGGAAAACCAATACCTGACCTTAACATAGAATATTCTCCCAAAATAAAACCATAAGCATTGTTTCTTAACTGGGTAACCACAGCACAAAAGGCGGTAAAGTCTTAGACCAATTGCTGGGTTGAGAGGAATAGCTGAGGACCCCAAGGTGGAGGATGATGATGAGGAAGACCATTCTGCCATCACAGATTATTTGTAAACACAGTGTGCTACTGATAATACATAAATCATACATAGCTCACCACACATAGGTACGGGTGTGAGACTTATAGTATTCTTGCGTGTTTATTTCCATCATGCTAATTATGGTTAGGTAGTCTGGATAAGGGTGAAGGTTAGAAGCTCTGAATGCCTGAATACAACAATGCATGGATAAGGATGTCTCCTAACGTTGAACGATGTTGTCTACTACCTACCCACTGCTGAATATATAGGTCCCATCACCCAACACACTCATCACAGCACAACCACCGCTTGCAGATTTCATATAGTCAACAATCACACACTCAAGGCTACTGGGAGATAACTTACAACAGCACATAGGTAACTACAGATGTAGTGAATAAGGATAAAACGGTGCAGACTCCATACATTGTGATGGCAACCCCTCAGGCCATTATTGGTCCTGCCCCGGCTGAGCCCTTTGTATCGGCACCCGATTAAAGGTGTAGGGTACAGGGAAGATGCATGCCGGAGGGCACCAGACCATCACGACGTGTGCCTGCGACGTAGAAAAATGTCGTAGGGCGAGTGACTGTACGACTTCAGTCCCTAGAAGAAGAATGGACTGGTACCCAAGCGCATCCACCGCACCTCCAGCATCCGGGGTGGAGCCAGGAGCTTGAGCCTTACCAACACCAGCATCTCTACCTCTGTCCAACGACAGGTGGGTGGCATCCCTGGAGCAGCATCACTGAACTGTTCACTGGCTGGACTGGCTGTTGTCTACCCTCTGGTACACCCACCAGACTGTCCTATAGACCTCATGGGACGAGATGTGCCTCTGCGAGCAGGGGCACACAGTTGTTTCGTTTCTGTGTCAACAAGATTAATAATAATAATAATAATAATAACGCATCAGATTTATATAGCGCTTTATCATAGACACTCAAAGACGCTTTACAAGTCGATACATTATTCATTCACTCCAGACAGACAATGGTAGTGGCAAGCTACTACTGTAGCCACAGCTGCCCTGGGGCAGGCAAACGGAAACGTGGCTGCCAATCCGCGCCAACAGCCTCTCCGGCCACCACCGAACATCTAACATTTATACACATTCATACCCAGTGTTATGGGCACTGGAGGCAATGCGGGTGAAGTGTCTTGCCCAGGGACACAATGGCAGGATATCTGGGGAGAGCGGGATTCGAACCGCCAACCATTGGGTTATTAGAAGACCTGTTCTACCTCCTGAGCCACTGCCGCCCAGATTGGACTGTGCTCCACAGCTGCGGATACAGGAAGCAGACACAGAGGAAGGTCAAACCTCTGTCGCAACCGTGTGATGACGGCAGCCGAATGATGCGAGCCCTGGCAAGGGTCAACCAGTGGACAAAGGTTTCGTGGGCGTCATGGATTGACAGTTCATCTGGACAAGGCCCTCTAAGACATCGCTGCACCGCGATAGGGTGTCCACAAGGGGGGAGGCAAAGGTAGCAGAACCAATGGTGCAAGCCTCTTCAATTCAATTCAATTCAACTTTATTTATATAGCGCCATTTCACAACAACAGTCATCTCATAGCACTATCAACTGTAGGGGGGAACCCCCACAGTTGCAGAAAGACCCCAGCAATCAGGCGATCCCCTGTGAGCAAGCACTTGGCGACGGTGGAGAGGAAAAACTCCCTTTTAACAGGAAGAAACCTCCAGCAGAACCAGGCTCAGGGAGGGGCAGTCATCTGCTGCGACTGGCTGGGGGGTGAGGGGATAGAGAAGAAGAAAAGAACAGACATGTAGAGAGCAAACAGCACGATGGGGACTCAATCTATGGGAGAGAACAAACAGATGTTAATGACCAGCAAAAAAAAAATATTTCATAGAGAGTGAGGAAAGGAGTGAGGCCCAGTGCATTACTGGAGGTCCCCCAGCTGACTAAACCTATTAGCAGCATAACTAAGGGAGGGTTCAGAAACACATGATCCCTCCCTAATTGTAGGCTATATCAAAAAGGTAGGTTTTAGCCCTATTCTTAAAAACAGAGATCGAGTCTGACTCCCGAATCCAGATTGGCAGCTGATTCCACAGGAGAGGAGCTTGATAACTGAAGGCTCTGCCTCCCATTGTACTTTTGGAGATTCTAGGTATTACAAGTAATCCTGCATTTTGGGAGCGTAGTGCTCTGTTAGGATAATACGGTAGTATCAGATCTTTTAAATAAAAAGGAGCCTGATTGTTTAGAGCTTTGTAAGTAAGAAGAAGGATTTTAAACTTAATTCTAAACTCTATGGGAAGCCAATGAAGGGAGGCCAGAACCGGAGAGATATGATCTCTCTTTCTAGTACCTGTTAAAACTCTTGCTGCAGCATTTTGGATCAGCTGAAGACTTTTTAAAGATGTTTTAGGACAGCCTGATAATAAAGAATTACAATAATCTAATCTTGAGCTAACAAAAGCGTGGATCAGCTTCTCAGCATCACTCTGAGACAAGATGCTCCTAATCTTGGCAATATTACGCAAATGATAGAAGGCAGTCTTAGAAACAAATTTAATATGTGAATTGAAGGACAAATCCTGATCAAAAATAACTCCAAGGTTCCTCACAGAGCTATTAAGAGAAAGAGTAACTGCATCCAAACTGAAAGTTTGATTTGGAAAGGAATTTCTAAGGTTTTTTGGACCAACAAGAATGACTTCAGTCTTATCTGAATTTAATAGCAGGAAATTACAAGTCATCCAAGCTTTGATTTCCTTAAGACAGGCTTCTAACTTGGCTAATTGATTACTATCATCTGGCTTCATTGACTCTTGGGTTGACACACAATGCAGAGACCTGCCTAATTCACCATCTGTTAATTGCTAGTGTCTCTCACACCATGCATGGTTGACATGATAAAATCATGTCAAAGGGGGGAGTGAAAGGGTTAATGGAAAGTTAGTGCCAAAATAATAATTCTGTAGGTAATCTCCCATTATGCTCTACACATATTCCATACATATTCTGTTTGTATGCTTATGAACAAATATGTGATGCTAAACTGATAAACTGGAATTAGGCAAAGCTATAGAGCTCTCTCTCTCTCTCTCTCTTTAGTCAGGCCTTTCACATTAGTTACACACCCAAAACAACATTCTCACACACACTTTTGATAGTACATTTTAGGAGGTCGGTAATGTGAATAGCGGATGGCCTGTTCACGTTAGAGTTAAACTGGCCAATCAGACGGTCGCATACAAGCCCATTCTATTGTACAGGGGGTTGGTCCGACCCGCCAACCCGAGAAGATAACTGTAACATGGACCCGGAAGTCGTGGTCAGTGTGGCGACGCTCCAGAGGGAGCTGCGTCACGCTGCATCCAACGCTGCTTTGCTTTTCTACCAGACTGTTGTCACCAGCGCCATCTTCTTTGCTGCGGTCTGTTGGGGTAGCAGTATCAGGGCCAGAGATACCAACAGACTTGACAAGATTATCAAGAGGGCTGGCTCTGTAATTGGTCTCAGACCGGAGACCTTTGAGACAGTGGTGGAGAGGAGAACGCTAAATAAACTGCGATCCATCATGAAAAATCCTGATCACCCCCTCCACCACACACTAGATAGACAGTGAAGCACTTTCTCCAGTAGACTACTACAGCTTCGTTGTCGAACGGCCAGGTACAGGAAATCTTTCCTGCCACATGCAATTTCACTGTACAATAACTCACTATGATGTTGTATTCTGGTGATAGCTATGCTGCCACACTGCACCTTACAGACTACCTGGTACCTCACATTTTCACTCTGCTCCTGATAGTCTTCTTTGTGCAATGGGATGATTATGTGTTTATATGGGTCATCATATATTAAGTTATGATGTACGTATATAGGTTCTATAGTCGTGTTAGTTTCTTTTTTACTTTCCATGGGTAATCCCTTTGTCTGTCATGTGTGTGTTTCTGTTGTTTGGCTGTCAACTGTCATGCTGCTGTTACACTGTAATTTCCCAGTTTGGGATCAATAAAGTACATCTATCTATCTATCTATCTATCTATCTATCTACTTGTGACCTCCAAATAAATGTTACATTTTTAAATTGAAGAAATCTCCAGCTTTTTCTTGGATCTTTCAATCAAAGAATCGGGTATTTTTCTAACAGGAACTTAATGACCTGTATGGTGGGTACAACACACGTGCTGATGTACTCAGTCACATATTCACCGTAGTCCTGTATGTATACAGAAGAGTCCTCTTGAGTGGCTGCAACTTTAAACACATCCCAGTCTGTGCAGGCAAAACAGTCTTGCAGGGTGTTCTCTGTCTCTGGAGTCCAGCGCTTAATTTTCTTAATAACTGGGTTTGTTTGTTTCAGCTTTTGTCTGTAGGCTGGGTACATAAACAGTGAGATGTGATCTGACTGTCCAAAGTGGGGCCGGGGTGCTGCTCTGTAGGCGTCACTTATGTTGGAATAAACATGATCCAATGTGCTTTTATCGCGGGTGGGAATGTCCACATGCTGGTAATATTTGGGGAGTATGGTCCATAAATTGCACTGGTTAAAGTCACCAGCAACAATAAAAACAGCATCACGGTGTTTCGTCTCTACTGCGCTGATGACTTCATGGAGTTTGTTTCGTGCTGCTGTGTAGGTGCTCTGTGGACAGATGTATACAGTGGGCAAAACCACAGCAGTAAATTCCCTCGGTAAATAATAGGGACGGCATTTCAGCAGTAAAAACTCCACGTCGGGTGAGCAGTGCTTGTAGACGGTTTGTACATCTCCACACCATGAGTGGTTTATAAATACACACACACACACCCTCCCCTCGTCTTACCAGAGTCTCCTGTTCTGTCTGCCCGGTGTGTTGAGCGTGTCTGGAGCTGAATAGCGCTCTCCGGGACTCTGTCTGAAAGCCAAGTTTCACAGAATATTAGGGCACAACACTCTTTTGTCTCCCGCTGGTCTTCAATCCTTGCTCTTAGTTCGTCTAGCTTATTTTCCAAAGACCGAACGTTTGCAATTAAGAGACTGGGTAATGGTGGCCGGCTGGAGCGAGCCTTTAGCCTAGCATGTAGTCCTCCTCTCTTGCCTCACCTTTGGCGACTTCGACCCTGCCTCCGACGTGCTTTCTTCGGATCAGCATGCTCATGCAGGCTCGGTGCTTCGGGGCCTTCCTGGGGGTGCTGATGGTCACCGCTGGGGCGGACGATGCATTGCAGGTTGGGTGATATAAAGCCAGTAAACTCCGTGTGGCTGCTTGACTTGGTGATATCCAGTAGTGTTTGTTGGTCGCATGTTAGCAGTGCATGACTTCCATGCACTGTGGAAAGAACAACAACTATGCACAAAAAGGAGAAAAGTCGGCATTCGGGAGCGGAATGAGCAAAGACATTCGCCAACGGTGGGCACCATCTTGCTATCTGATGGCACCCACTGTTGCTTGACTGTGAGCCGTTTACTTGTAATTATTTGTATACTTTATTGATCCCCAGAGGGGAAATTGAGCAGCCACAGTACAGCATTATCCCTTTACCATTCACGCACACATTCACACCTAGGGCCACTTTAGAGTCTCCAATTAACCTAACCTGCATGTTTTTGGCATGTGGGAGGAAACTGGAGAAATCCCGGAGTAAACCCACGCAGACATGTGGAGAACATGCAAACTCCATACAGATCACTGTTGGTCAGGGGCTGGGATCGAACCAGGGATCCCATGGCCAAGGGTGAGTTACTGTGCTGGTGCAGTGCTAACCACTGCGCCACCGCACAGTTAGATATAAAAAGATATCCAAGGAGTTGAGAATGCCAACCAGCAGTGTTCAAACTCTAAATAAGAAGCGGAAAATGAGGGATTCTGTTGAAACCAAGCCACGATCATGTAGACCATCAAAAATTTCAGCCACAACTGCCAGGAAAATTGTTTAAGATGTAAAGAAAAACCCTCAGATAACTTCAGCTGTTATATCCAGGTGAGCGTGCGCCCCCTCTGTCCTGTTTTCCCGGATCCGCAGGTGATTACTGCACTTCCGTGATTAGATGCACCTGCTGTCTCCTCCTCTCCAGCGCTTATAAGGACCATCTAGTGGAAGCCTCAGCACTGGCTCGTTGGGGTAACTGCCTCGTGTTCAACGAGTAAGTGTAGTTTGTTTTGAGAAGTTTTCATAAAGTTAAAATCTTCTCTCTTCTCTTCACCTTCCAGATTGCTGCCATCTGCAGCAGTGTGTCTGTTGTTGTGTGCTCACCTGCCTCATCATGCTGCTGCAGCTGTGTTTCTCCAGCCGGTCAGACCGCCCAATCATTCCATTCATTTCCCACCAGCGTAATCCTGCTGGTTTGTCTATTCACCCTGGGTATATTCTGTTGGGTTCATTGCTCGACTCATGTAAGTGGCCAATTTGTGTTTTCCACTTCCCAGTCTCCCTCCTCCCACTAACAGCTCTGTCTCTCTCCGCAGGCCACATTTTCCTCTGGCGGGTGACGTTTTCTGTAGCTGTGCGCCACTTTTTGAGATTCAATAAAAACTGTTTAAGTGTGCTTCTCAATGTCATGAGTGTGTTTTCTGGTGTTGCATTCTGCTCGTGGGCTGACTATTTAGTAAACATGACACAGCTGACATACTGGACTCTCTGAAAAAAGTGGTGTGGCTGTTTCAAGATGCACCATAAGGAGGCACTTCAAGAAAAATGGGCTGCATGGTCAAGTCGCCAGAAGAAAGCCATTACTATGCCAATGCCACAAAGCAGCCCACTTACAATATGCCAAAAAGCACAGAAACAAGCCTCAAAACTTCTGGAACAAACATATTTGGAGTGATGAGACCCAAATTGTACCTTGTGGCCACAACCATAAACGTTACATTTGGAGAGGAGTCAACAAGGCCTATGATGAAAAGTACACCATCCCTACTGTGAAACACAGAGGTGGATTGCTGATGCTGTGGGGATGTGTGAGTTACAAAGGCACAGAGAACTAGGTCAAAATTGATGGCAAGATGAATGCAGAATATTATCAGAAAGTACTGGAAGAAGATTTGCACTCATCAGCCTAGAAGCTGCGCATGGGACACACTTGGACATTCCAACATGACAATGATCCAAAACACAAGGCCAAGTTAACCTGTCGTTGACTACAGCAGAAAAAAGTGAAGGTTCTGGAGTGGCTATCTCAGTCTCCTGACCTCAATATCATCAAGCCACTTTGGGGAGATCTAAAATGAGCAATTCATGAAAGACAGCCCAAGAATTTACAGGAACTAAAGGCTTTTTGCCAAGAGGAATGGGCAGCTTTACCATCTGAGAAAATAAAGTGCCTCATTCACAACTAAAATTGTGAATTGTATTCACAACACAAAAGACTTCAAGCTGTCATTGATGTTAAAGGCGGCAATACACGGTATTAAGAATTAGGGTATGTAAACTTTTGATCAGGGTCATTTGGGTAGTTTCTGTTGGCATTATGATTTAAAAAGAGCAAAAACAATTGTTTGATAATAAATGACTTCACCCAACCACTAACTGTGAGTGAAAGAAAAGTTATTGTATTATCATTCATATTCTCTGAAAAATGGCCAAAAAGTCACAAATTCTGCCAGGGTATGTAAACTTTTGAGCACAACTCTAGACCGCATCGGATGGTAGTCTGTAGGGTGACTTTGAAAAGCAAGAAAAGGAAGAGAGTGAAGGCAGAGCCAAAGATTAAGTGGGGGAAATTACAGAAGGAAGAGGGTTGCATAGAGTTCAGGAAGGCTTTGGGTGGTAGAGAAGAATTACCAGATGATTGGGAAGTACACCAAAAGTATTGAGGAAAATGGGTGGAAAGTGTAGTGTATCCTCTGGACAGAGGAAGGAAGACAAGGAAACCTGGTGGTTGAATGAGGAGGCACAGGAAAGTATTCAAAGGAAGAGGTTGATGAAGAAAAAATGGGATAGTCAGGGAGATGAAAAAGTAAACAAGAGTTTTTGGAATCTAGGTATATGGCAAAGAGAGAGGTTGCAAGAGAAAAGGTATACAGTAAGTTGTATGTGAGGCTGGACACTAAGGAAGGAGAAAAGGACTTGTATCGATTGTTTAACACAATTTTGGAGAGTGAGAGGATGCCTCAGGAGTGGAGAAGAAGTGTTTTAATACCAATTTTCAAGAACAAGGGAGATGGATGAATGAATGAATGAATGAAGCATGAAGAAAACTTTATTTTGAACATGTGAGAGTAGAAAAGGATAAAAAAAATAACACACAATCAAAACAAGACAACACAAAACAATATTTTCTTAATATGCTCGAAAGGAGATGCTCAGAGCTGTAGTAACTACAGAGGGCTAAAGTTGATTAGCCACACTATGAAGATATGGGAAAGAGTTGTTAAAGCCAGGTTAAGAGGAGTTGTGACAATCAGTGAGCAGCAGTATGGTTTCATGCCAAGAAAGAGTACTACTGCTGCAATGTTTGCCTTAAGAGTGTTGATGGAGAAGTACAGAGAAAATCAGAAGGAGTTGCACTGTGTTTTTCTGGATCTTGAGAAAGCATGTGATAGGGTGCCAAGAGAGTAAGTGTGGTACTGTATGAGAAAGTCAGGAGTGACAGAGAAGTATTTGAGGGTTGTGCAGGACATGGATGAAGACAGCAAGGTGGTGGTGAGGTGTGCTGTAGGAGTGACAGATGGATTGAAGGTGGGGGTGGGATTACATCAGGGATCAGCTCTGAGCCCTGTCTTGTTTGCCATGGTGATGGACAGGGCGACAGATGAGGTCAGGCAAGCGTCTCTGTGGACCATGATGTTTGCAGATGACATCGTGATCTGTAGTGAGAGTAGGGAGCAGGTGGAGGAGAACCTGGAGAGGTGGAGGTATACTCTGAAGAGAAGCGGAATGAAAGTCAGTAGAAGCAAGACAGAATACATGAGTGTGAATGAGAGGAAGGCAGGTGTAATGGTGAAGATGGAAGGAGTAGAGGTAGTAAAGGTAGATGAGTTAAAATACCTGGGGTCAACCATCCAAAGCAATGGAAAATGCACAAGAGAGGTGAAGAAGAGAGTGCAGGCAGGGTAGAGTGGGTGGTGACAAGTGTCAGAGGTGATTTGTGACAGAAAGATAGCAGCTACAGTGAAAGGGAAGATTTACGAGATGGAAGTGAGACCTGCTATGATGTAGGGTTTGGAGACGGTGGCGCTGACAAAAAGACAGGAGGTGGCGCTGGAGGTAGTAGAGTTGAAGATGCTAAGATTCTCTCTAGGAGTGACTTGGAGGGACAGGATTAGAAATGAGTATATAAGAGGGACAGCTCAGGCTGAGCAGTTTGGAGACAAAGTCAGAGAGGCAAGGCTGAGATGGTTTGGAGATGTGCAGAGGACGGATAGTGGATATACTGGACAAAAGATGTTGAAGGTGGAGCTGCTAGACAGAAGGAAAAGAGGAAGACCACAGAGAAGATTCATGGATGTAGTGAAGGAGGACATGGAGAAGGTGTCATGAATTGCCCTCAGGGCAGAGAGGTCAGACCCACGCACAGGACTGCAGTTTGTGAAATTTGATTAAGGAAACCAAACACAAAATCCAAAACAGAACTCAAATACAAAATCCAAAAAGACAAGCAAAGTAAACTTACAAATTACCTCACCAGAACAAGGGCTGGGTTCTGGTGGAGACAAGGGTAGAGAACTTAAGACTCCAGCAAAGAGGAATGAACATAACGGCTCTTAAATAAGGCTAAACACAAATGAAACAAGTGATAATAGGTGTGGGTCACATGAGCAGGCTGGAGATAACAAAGACTACAATTTGAACCAGCTGGGAGCAGCAAGAGGGGAGAGAACGAGCTGACAGCTGACAGGGACACCGCCCACCCGGAAGCGCCACTGACAGCTGTCAACCCAGGGGGAGAACACAACAGAATAAAAATATAATGAGACAGCAAATAAAGACAAGTAATCTCAAAAATATAAATAACCAAACTATAATGAACGTATACAGGAAAATAAATCATACTAAAAAACTGTACAGAATGTGTGACAAATCAACCAAGGATAAAATAACAGGAATTGCAACTCAAAACTACAGCACTACACAAATATGAAAAAAAAGCAAAAAGACTGAGCCCGGTGGAATCCCCCACACTCAGATTGTGACAGAGCCCCTTCCTCAATGGGTGGACACCAGACACCCCAGCAACATCGAAAGAGAAGAACCTCCCTACACAAAAAACCCACATCAACAAGAAAACAACCCCACCCTGGGTGGCAGGAGGGGGACCCAGGCATGGAGGGACCAAAACAAACCAGAGAAAATAAGAAAAACTCTCAGAATTAACACCCCAGCAAAGCCCCGACTAAGAGGAAACAACAACAACAAAAAACCCAAAAGCCCCACTCAGGACCCACACAGAACCGGGCACCTAGGCCCCCTAGACCAAGCAGCTAGACTGTTCCGGTGGCCGGCCGAAGTCCCAGGCCTGGCAGACAGTGAGGTGGTAAGAGTCAGGTGGCCCGCCAAAGAATATGAGCCACCCAAACCAACCCAACAGCACAGTCTGTCAGGTGTCGGCCAGAGTTCTTTAACCACCAGCACAGAAAAGGTGGTCCAGGGGGTGGCCGCCCAACCGGGACGACCAGAGATGAGGAGGATGGAGGAATAGGGGGGGACCCTCGACGACGGCCTCGGGCAGAGGAGAGGGGACCATGATGGCCTCGGGCAGAGGAGGGGGAACCACAACGGCGTCTGGCCGAGGGGGGGGGTACGATGGCGTCAGACTGGCCTGCAGCACCTGTGGCAGTCCTGGACTGGGACATAGCAGCACCCGCGGTGGCTCTGGGCTGGAGCAAAGCTGCACCCCGCGGTGGCTCCGGGCTGGAGCAAAGCTCCACCCACAGTGGCTCTAGGCTGGAGCAGCGCTGCACCCATGGTGGGCCCGGACTGGGCCAAAGCTGTAGTCACGGAGGGCCCGGGCTGGGACGAAGCACATGCGATGACCTCAACTGATGGGGAAGCAGCACCCTCAGAGGCCCTGGGCTGGAGCGGAGCACCCACAAAGACCTCAGCTGGAGGGGAAGCAGCACCCCACGGAGGTCCCGGGCTGGGATGGAGCACCCGCGAAGACCTTAGCGGAGGTGGAACAGCACTCACGGAGGTCCCGGGCTGGGATGAAGCACCCCGTGATGACCTCGGCAGGAGAAGCTGGAACCCATGGTGATATCGTGGCAACGAGACTGGACCCACGGAGGTTTCTGGAAAAGATGGATGATCCTTGGTGACTCTGGGGAAAAGCTCAGATGGGAGATGCAGAGAAACAGGGTCAGGGTCACTGGCAGCAGTGGAGCCCAGCGAAGTGAGCTCAGGCACAGTCGACGACTGCCACCCTGGGTCTCCCCACCAAGAGCCAGGCAAGATTCTCCAAAATAGAAACAACAAAGACAGAAGAGAGCACTTGCCTGATCTCAAGCTCCACTACTGTCCAGGACTCCGTCCGATCCGGACGACGACTCCTCGGGCCCTCCCTCTGGAGGTCCAGGTCAAACTCTGCTGTGGCGGCCTCAGCAGCAGCACGGTGATTAATGCAGGTCCCGGGACCCCCTAGTGATGTGACCCATGCAGGTAGCTCACCCGACATGGACACAGGAGGTCGACTTCCTGCTGGCGCTGGACCCTGTTCTCCTGAGGCCAGGCCCACGCTCCATCATCAGCACAGGCTTCGGGTTAGTCACAGCGCTCTCCCTCCATCCAAACTGTGGCTGCGGGGCTGGAGCCAAGTCTTCCAGGGCTGCAGGCTCCTCCATTGCCAGGTGAATCAGTCCTGGGCCAGCGGATACTCAAGGGGGGAAAGGAGGAGACACGGAGAGAGCAGTGTGAACATGCTAAAGCTGCATCAGGTGATGAGGACTCAGAGGACTGCCTAATATGAGCCTCACCACGGGAATCAGGCAATATAATTCATATTTAGGTGAATGAGAGTGAAAAAAACAATCTCCTGGGTTTCGGGGATGTGATATCATCTGCTGCAGCTGGTTGGAAATCAGCCCTCCGTGACTTCAATGGTTTGTAAGACCCCTCAGAGGAACGTGGAGGAGCTGCCCCTGCAGACACCGGTGATGGGCGATGCCGGGGAGGAAACAGCCAGACCTTTCAGCTGCTGGGAGGAGATGTTGAGGAGACAGGAGTTGCAGCAGCAAATGAGGAAGAGTGGGCTGACGGGACAGCGGGCAAGGAGAAACATGAGGAGAAAACTGCTGCGGGAGTTGTCTAGCTCAACGTGGGAGACACTGACGACTGAGAGGTGGAGGTGTTTCCTTCGGTGGGATTTCCTTAAGCAACAGCGGGAGACGGGAGCGGACGGAGATGTTAGCTCTGGAGAGGTGGAAGAGTTCCTGGTGGAACCTCCTTCAGTTCTGGCGAGATCGGGAGGAGCCACTGGCTTATATTCTAGAAGGAGCTCTGTCTCCGCTAATATGACCTGCCTGCGCTCCTCCTGCTCCTCGGCCAATGGGAGCAGGCCAGTGTTTGGGGAGGAGGAGGTGGAGCAGCCGCTGGAGAGCAGCAAGAGGCTGGAGGCTTCCGAGTCGCGGGTGCTTGCTCTTCGTCAGCGCAGGCACAGACAAGAGTGGATTCATCAGACCCGTAACTTGTAGGATTGTAGTGTGATAATGGAAAGGAGTAAGTCTGCCAGCTCTGGGTGGTCCCACAGGCCTGGGCATGCCTTGACTACCTGCGCTGCGCCCTCCAGACACTCTCGGGCTGCCTCGGGAGTATGGGAGGCACGAGCCTGTGAAAGAATGTCCTCCCAGGACGCACACACACCACCACTTCGCTTTGCTCAGAACCAGGGTTGACAATTCCAGGGTGACTGACATGGTAAACCCCGGGTTGAAAGAAACAAAACTGGGGAGAAATTGGGAAAACCCTGTGAACCTCCGCTGCCGCTGGAGTGAAACAAAAAGGTTCACACAGACTGCAGCCACTGGGGTCTCAAACTGGCCAGAGTCTTTCTGTCATGAATTGCCTCTCAGGGCAGAGAGGTGAGACCCACGTGCAGGACTGCAGTTTGTGAAATTTGATTAAGGAAACCAAACACAAAATCCAAAACAGAGCTCAAACACAAAATCCAAAAAAGACAAGCAAAGTAAACTTACAAATTACCTCACCAGAACAAGGGCTGGGCAGACGAGGGTAGAGAACTTAAGACCTCCGGCAAAGAGGAATAACCTACCGGCTCTTAAATAAGGTCTAAACACAAATGAAACAAATGATAACAGTTGTGGGGTCACATGAGCAGGCAGGATATAACAAGGATTACAATTTGGACCACCTGGGAGCAAACGAGAGGAGAGAGAACGGGCTGACAGTTGACATGGTCACCACCCCACGCGGAAAAGCCACTGGACAGCTGTCAACCCAGGGAGAGACACGACAGAATAAAAATCTAATGAGACAGCAAGTAAAGACAGTATCTCAAAAATATAAAATAACAAACTATAATGAACGTGACAGAAGGTTGGTGTTACAGAGGAAGATGCAAGGGATAGGGTGAGGTGGAGGCAGATGATCCGCTGTGGCGACCCCTAAAGGGAGCAGCCAAAAGAAGAAGAAGACACTATAAGTAATATTACAGTCAGGGCTGTTTCTAAACTTTTTTTTGGGGGGGGGGGGGGGGGTCTAGGTAAGACTGTTTTGCCTAATTAAGAGAAAAAATGGCAAATTTATAAGAAAAAAAAAATTCAAATTTATGAGAAAGTCCCAAATTTATGAGAAAAAGTTATAAATCTATTAGGAAAAGAGGTTGCAAATTTATGTAAAAAAGTTGCAAGTTCATGTCACAAAATTAAAAGGAAAAAGCTGCAAGCTTTCAATGAAAAGTAATGAATTTAGGAGAAAAAAAACTTTAGGCAAAAAAAAAAATCCACGTGCCCCCCCCCCACTTTAATATATGCCTATGATGTCAACTAGAATACACCTACTGATACACCTACCATCATGCTGAATTTTCCATCCATCCATCCATCCATCCATCCATCCCTCTTCTACTGCTTTTCTTGGGATCCAGGTCGCAGAGGCAGCAGTCCCAATTAGAAGAAGCCCAGGACTTTCCTCTCCCCAGCTACTTCCTCAGATGGTGCACCAAGGCGTTCCCATGCCAGCTGGTAGACATAGTCTCTCTAGCATGTCCTGAGTCTGCCCCCGAGGTCTCCTGCCAGTGGGACACGCCCTGAAACACTTCTGGTGGGAGGCGTCCAGGAGCATCTTATTTGATGCCCAAAATACATTCACTGGCTCCTTTTGATGTGGAGCAGCAGTGGTTCTACTCTGAGCCTAACCCCAGATAACCCTAGCTTTCTCTCACCCTATCTCTAAGGTTGAGCTCCAGCAACTGAACGCTCAATTCAGCAATTTGTATCCACGATCTCATTCTTTGGTTATTACCCAAAGTTCATGGCCATAAGTGAGGTTAGGAATGTAGAATGATCAGTAAATTGAAAGCTTTGCTTTATTGCTCGTCCCCCTTCACCACAACAGACCGGTACAATGTCTGCATCACTGCAGATGCTGCTCTTAATTCATCAATCAATCTCCTCACTCCACTTTCCCTTCACTTGTCCAACTTGGGGCAGGACCTTGTCCCACCCTGGAGAGGACCAATTCACCCTTTTCCAGCTGGGCACCATGGACTTGGACTTGGAAGGTACTGATTCTCATCCCGGCTGCTTCACACTCAGTAGCACACTGTCCCAGTAAGACCTGTAGGTCATTGCTCAATGAAGCCAACAGGACCACATCATCTGGAAACAGCAGAGATGAGATCTATGGTCACCAAACATGACACCTCTGTTCCTTGGCTGTGCCTAGAAATTCTGTCCATAAATATTATGAACAGGATCAGTGACAAAGGGCAGCCTGGTGGAGTCCAACTCTCACTGGGAACAAGTTCAACTGATTGACCTAACAGCTCATAGCAACAAGCCCAATACCTCATGCTCCAGAAGCACCTGACATGATTTAGCAGACCCAAGTGAGCAGACTCAGACTCAGGAGTAGATGCAATTATCTTTATTGCGTTAGTGTGTGTGTGTGTGTGTGTGTGTGTGTGTGTGTGTGTGGTCATGTAACAGCTGGGGGTGAGCAGAGCGCCGTGCAACCTGCAACCCTATGGACAGAATAGAGACAGAAGGCGTTAGTGATGACCCTGGAGGGAATATACGAGAATGACAAGGCTTACTGTTCCCTAACCACCTTCATTGAAAATGGCTTCGAGAGCAGACTGAAGACAGGGGCCAGTGTTCTCTCGATCTTACAGCCGCCTATGATACGGTCTGGCAACAAAGGCCTCCTCTGAAACATTATAAAGGCGATACCTGCTTGGGCAACAGCAATTATAAAAACCCTGCTGACCAACCGAAGGTTCAGAGTCCACCTCAGTCAGACACAAGTGCATGGAGAACTGCAGAAAAACGGACTCCCACAAGGCTCAGTTCTAGCTCCAACCTCTGTTCAACCTCTACATAAACGACCTGCCTACTACAAAATCCCGCAAATTCATCTATGCAGACGACATCTGTTTTGGCATTCCAAGCACCGAACTTTGAACCACTGAACGGGTGCTCACGGAAGATCTTGGCCAAACTGGACCCAGTTCTGCAAAATCTCGGCGCCTAAAACCAAGCCCAGCAAAAAACGTCTCCAGTGTATTTCATCTCCACAATGCAAAAGCTGCCAGAGAACTAAACATCCACCTGAGCGGACTCAAGCTTAAGCATGCCCCAAAATCCAACTTATCTTGGAGTGACCCTTGATTAGGACCTTATCCTTCCAAGGAGCATCTAAAGGGGACGGCTGCTAAGGTGAAAGGAACGAAACAACCTGCTCTGCAAGCTCGCTGGTGCAAAATGGGGGGGCGGCAGTCTCCACCCTGCGCACCTCAGCACTGGCCCTTTCATACTCTGTAGCAGAATATTGTGCCCCTGTCTGGTCCAGGTCATCTTACACACACCATGTAGACACCCAGCTCAACTCAACCATGAGAACTATAACTGGAACAATCCGCTCAACACCACTCCCCTGGCTCTCTGTACTGTCAAACATAGCCCCTTCCACACATCCGAGCGAAGCAGCATTAACTCAAAGGATGCTCAAAAAGTTAAAGATTCTCCTCACTTACCAATCCATGCAGATATCTACACCCACCCACTGCCCGACTTTCATCCAGACGGCCGATTTGGAAAAACCCTCCCCCAGCTGACTTTACATCCAGACAGCTTGGCAAGAGGACTGGGCAGACCACGGAGGTCCCCAAACAAACAGCTGGTGATAAACCCCAACAAACAGGTCGCGGGCACCAACCTCCCAAGGAGACAGTGGTCTACACTCAATCGCTTCAGGACTGGACATGGCCCCTGCTTGGCCAGCCTTCACAGATGGGGCAGTAGCCCTAGCCCACTGTGCGCATGTGGAGAGGAGCAAACAATGGAACACATCATAGAGGCTTGCCTGCTCCAAAGACTGGAAGGAGGATTACACACCCTCCATACAGCAAACCAGGAGGCAACTGCTTGGCTTAAGGACTTTGCATTCGCTAAATAAATAAAACTGTTCGCAGAGGTGGAATGGAGCTCAGGTTGGCCCGCAGGCTTTGGCCAGGAGGACAGCGCCTGCTGTCACAGCACAGCTAGAGAGGTGAAGAAGACGTGCAGTGGAGTGCGCTGCTCGGTCCGCCGCCAGGAGAGAGAGAGGTCCACCGCCACGGATCTCCGCCTGTGCACAGGGAACGAGCACAGATAATGGTGAGTAGATAATTGGGCTTACTTAGTGTGAAAGAGATGCTCCCTCCAGGAGGTAAAAGACAGGAAGCGAGGTTAGCTCTGGAATGCCGGCTGTGGCTAGGAGATTCTTTGGTGATGACAAACACGAGTGTTGGTCTCATCCGACCAAGGAGACAGACGGTTCCGCGCTGATCTGAGGGCAGCGAGGCCTAAATAGTCTGAGGGTGATAGAGACCAGGTGTGCGTGCAGCTGCGGATGATAATAAGACAGAGTGAGCTATCACAGCACCATCGACAAAAAAGCATGAGGGATGCAGTCAAATGCTTTCTCCAAGCATACAAAGCACATGTAAACTGGTTGAGCAAACTCACAGGAATCCTCGAGGATTCTTGAGAGGATGGAGAGTTGGTCTGATGTGCCACGACCAGAACAAAAACCACATGGTTCTTCCTGAATCCAAGGTTCAACCAACGGCCAGACTCTTCTGAATTTTCCTTCTGAAATTTACTCATTTTTGTGACAGCACATAAAAATAACCTAATCAATGACTACTAGAGTGATTCATTTCTGCCAACAGCCAATGATGTCATAACTGGACTAAAGGAGCCAAAAGCAGACACAGACCACAAATTACAATGTTTCGTGGATATATTTGTCTGTGCATTAAGGGAGGGTGGGGTTTGAGTCGTTGGAGTTCTAATCCCATTTTTTTGCTCTTTGAAAAAACCTCAAAACAAATCAAACTAGTTTTACTGGTGTAAAATCTTATTTTTTCTGCAGCTAAATTTAAAAAAGAGGACTAATTCAAAGTTCTTTGAGTAATTCCATCTCTCATTTCCTTAAGTCTTTATGCTGAAGCTATTTTGCATTCTAAAATAGGTTAATAAATTTAATGTTTTTAATATATTTTTTTTACATAACTTGGTTTGACAGTTTAGACAGTACTTTGTACCTCTATTGGCCATTTATTACTGAAGATACATAGTTTTACCATCTTCATCATCTTTTACCATCCTCACCTGTACATAACTGCATAACTACATAACTACATCTAACTTATTGCACATTATTTGCACATAACAGTACTTTTAACTTTCTGCACTGCTGCATATATTTGCATATATTTGCTTAAATTGCACATACTGTTAATTACCGTATATACTGCACTGCTGTCCTTTGCACTTCTGATTGGATGCTAAACTGTGTTTCGTTACCTTGTATTCATACATGTGTAATGACAATAAAGTTGAATCTAATCTAATCTAATCTAATCTTTTATTTAGCCTTTTAAGCAATAGTTTAATTCCAAATAATCCCAGCATTCAAACACAAAATAATTTTCAATCCATCATACTATGAGCACAGCTATAGGTGCATAATAGTATTTTCATTGCTTAACACACATATTGTGCAAAGTTTGTACACAGAAGTTTAAAACAATCTGAATTTCTCACAAATCACTGTGTTACTGTGTACTTTATGAATTAAAGCTATATTTATAGTAGATATTGTGTGGGAAGATCTTCTTTGACCAGCTAAAAGAGCATTTCATCCTCCATGCCTTTGAATAGATTTTCTGTGAATCATGTTCTCTTGATTGACACTCATTGTGTCAATGCTTCCATAACTGTCATACTGACATAAGTAAACATAAAGATGATAAAAATGGAAACGTAGGTGGTGATTGAATATATTTGTAAATAAATTAGTATTGTGGTGAACACTCAATGGACCTGTTGGGCCGGTTCTGTGACTTGCATT
>JAJAQF010000321.1:0-26588 GCA_020510985.1 Pholidichthys leucotaenia
CTTCACAGTAGGTATGGTGTTCTTTGGATACAACTCGGCATTCTTTCTCCTCCAAACACGACAAATTGAGTTTTTACTAAAAAGTTCTATTTTATTCTGTCTTAGCTTCGTTTCTTTTTTTTTGAATTGTAATCACTCTTGTCTTGTTTTTTTTTTTTCGTTTTTTTTTTTTCTTCATCTGCATCTGATAATGGACTAGTTTCTGTACTTGTCCTTTTAGACCTTAGTGCAGCTTTTGATACTATCGATCATAATATTCTACTTGATAGATTAGAACACTATGTTGGACTTAATGGAACTTCGTTGCAGTGGTTTAGATCTTATTTATCTGATAGGTTCCAGTTTGTTCATGTAAATAATGAGTTTTCTTTCAACTCAAAGCTTAGTCATGGAGTTCCACAGGGATCTGTGCTAGGCCCTACTCTTTTTAGTTTATATATGCTTCCGTTAGGCAACATTATTAGAAAGCACTGTATACATTTTCATTGTTATGCAGATGACACACAATTATACCTGTCAATGAAGCCAGATGATAGTAATCAATTAGCCAAGTTAGAAGCCTGTCTTAAGGAAATCAAAGCTTGGATGACTTGTAATTTCCTGCTATTAAATTCAGATAAGACTGAAGTCATTCTTGTTGGTCCAAAAAAACTTAGAAATTCCTTTCCAAATCAAACGTTCAGTTTGGATGCAGTTACTCTTTCTCTTAATAGCTCTGTGAGGAACCTTGGAGTTATTTTTGATCAGGATTTGTCCTTCAATTCACATATTAAATTTGTTTCTAAGACTGCCTTCTATCATTTGCGTAATATTGCCAAGATTAGGAGCATCTTGTCTCAGAGTGATGCTGAGAAGCTGATCCACGCTTTTGTTAGCTCGAGATTAGATTATTGTAATTCTTTATTATCAGGCTGTCCTAAAACTGACATGGTTAGGGACCCAGGAGACAGACACTGACACGAGCAGATAGTGACAATAATCTTTATTTAATAGTGAGAGCGTGTAATGCGAGTGTGAGTGCGTGGATAGTGCTCTGATCACTGGAGCTGAGCGACCTGGACAGAGACCCGGCAACCCTGGAACATATAAGCAGAGAACAATTACTAATGTTCCACACTCATGAAGAGCTACAGGTAATGAGGCTTACTTGAGTGCAGCACAGGCTTCGCCCTGCTGAGTTCCAGCGGCCGTGCAGCGTGGAGGTGAAGGTGTCCGTGAACGTGGTGGGGTTTCCACCCGTGGCTGTGACAATGGCAATCCTGGTGATGACGCCGGCTGTGACTCCACAGACCGGGATGATGATAATCCAGACAATGACGAGGTTAGTGACTCCACGGAATGTGGCGATGATGATACAGCTGATGCTGATGACAGAGATTCCACCGATAGCGTAGGCCAATACTCCTGCAACTGATATAACAACAGTTCTGGCAACTGAGGAGCAAGACGTACCGGTAGTCGTGGTGGTAGCGAACCGCTACGTGTGCGTGATGGCGTTACCCCGTCAGCTGGGGACGCAGGTCCGCCGCCAAGGAGGTCCACCTGTGCACAGGGGTATAGATTAGGAGTTGAATAACAAATTGTCCTCTTACTTGCTTGTTGCTGAGAAGAAGTCCTAGATGAAGCAAGCGAGGTTCTTGACGAGACAAACGAGGTTCCAGACGAGACAGACAAAGTTCCAGATGAGACAGACAAGGTTCCAGACGAGACAAGAGAGATTCTTGACGAGACCAGAGAGTGGAGTTCAGGCTCATTCTCCGTTGAGGAAGACAGACGACTCCGTCCCGGGCTGTCAGCGACGCTGGCTTTTAACAGCCGTTGATTCACACCTGTTGGTCTGCGCGCAGCTGGAGCTAATGACGCCAATGACAGCCCAGAGGCCGCCATGACAGTACTCCCCCCTCTAGCAGTGCCTCCAGGCACCTGCCCAATCCTACCTGGATTCGCCCGATGAAACTCGCGAATCAGCTGTTTATCCAGGATCAACGCTGGGCGAATCCAAGAGCGATCCTCCGGTCCAAAGCCCTCCCAGTCCACCAAATACTGAAGACCACGGCCCCGCCTGCGGACATCCAGGATGGCAGTCACCCCCCAGGCCGGATGGCCATCGATCATCCTCGGGGGTGCGGGAGCCGCGGGAGCAGGGCACAGGGGATCCGAGACGTGTGGTTTGACCTGGGAGACATGAAAGGTGGGGCAGATACGCATTGAAGAGGGGAGAGACAAGCGCACAGACACAGGGTTAATAATACGATTGATGGTGTAAGGGCCAATGAAGCGCTTAGTGAGCTTCCGTTTTTCGGCCGGTACACCAATATTCCGGGTTGACAACCAGACCTTCTGACCCACCTTATACTCCGGGGCGGGTCTCCTATGCCGGTTGGCCACCTGGATATTGCGTTTGGTAGTCTTCAGCAAGGCTTGGCGGGCGAGGAGCCAAACTCGCCGGCAGCGTTTGATGTGTGCCTGGACTGAAGGAACCGCTACCTCCTTTTCCTCCTCCGGGAACAGCGGAGGGTCAAATCCGAATGATGCCTTAAACGGAGAGACGCCCGTAGCCGTGGAGATCGTGGCGTTGTGAGCATACTCAATCCATGGAAGGAACTTGCTCCAGGAGGATGAGCAGGAGGAGATGACACAGCGTAGGGCGGCCTCAAGCTCCTGATTAGCCCGCTCGCACTGGCCATTGCTCTGAGGGTGATAACCAGAGGAGAGGCTGGCTGTGGCTCCCAGTGCCGCGCAGAAGGCCTTCCAAACCTGTGACACAAACTGAGGTCCCCGATCTGACACAATGTCAGCAGGGATGCCATGAAGGCGGACCACATGTTGCACAAGAAGATCCACTGTTTCCAGGGCCGAAGGCAAACCCCGAAGTGGCACAAAATGGGCTGCCTTCGAAAACCGATCCACGATGGTCAAAACCGTGGTGTAGTCATCTGAAATGGGCAAACCAGTCACAAAGTCCATAGCTACGTGAGACCAGGGGCGTGAAGGAACCGGCAAAGGGTGAAGCAAACCCGCCGGGGGAGATGACGTCGTCTTCCCGGTGGCGCACTGAGCACAGGCCCGGATGTAATCAACAACGTCCTTCCGTAACCCTGGCCACCAGAAGGTCCTTTGGAGGAGATCCACGGTCCGACCCACTCCAGGATGACAAGCCAACTTGGAAGCATGACCCCACTCAATCACCTTGCCCCGGATAGCGCGTGGAACAAACAAGCGGCCCCCCCCCCCCCGGGATCCGGCTCGGTCTTCTGAGCCTGGCGAACCGTCTTGCAGATTCCCCAGGACAGGGCACCCACGACGCAGGAAGGCGGCAGGATAGGGGTCTCCTGGTCCTCAGAGGATGGTGTGTCAAATTGCCGTGAGAGGGCATCTGGCTTACCGTTCTTACTTCCCGGCCGGTACGTGATGGAGAAGTTAAAACGGCCGAAGAAGAGGGACCAGCGGGCCTGGCGTGCATTCAGGCGCTTCGCCGTCCTGAGGTACTCCAGGTTGCGATGATCAGTCCAAACCACGAACGGCTGAGCAGCCCCCTCCAGCCAATGTCTCCATTCCTCCAAGGCGAGTTTTACTGCCAGTAACTCCCTGTCTCCGATGCTGTAATTCCTCTCTGCAGGAGTAAGACGGTGAGAGAAATAAGCACAAGGGCGAATCTTACCGTCCTCAGGAGAACGTTGGGAGAGTACCGCTCCAACTCCCGAATCAGAAGCATCCACCTCCACCAAGCACTGCAGCTTCGGATCCACCTGAGTAAGGACTCGGGCCGAGGCGAACTCCCTCTTGAGTTTTTCAAACGCTCCAGCTGCCTCCTTACTCCAGCAAAACGGGATCTTAGGGGAGGTGAGAGCAGTCAGGGGACGGGCAATATTGCCAAAATTAGGCACGAACCTCCTATAGAAATTAGCAAACCCCAGGAAACCTTGAAGCTGCTTTCTGGAGGTGGGTGCAGGCCAATCCACAACTGCCTTGACCTTGGCCGGGTCAGGGAGCACCTGGTTCCGAGCTATAATAAACCCAAGGAAAGAGGTTTGATCAGTGTGGAACTCACATTTTTCAGCCTTGACGAATAGCTGATTCTCCAGGAGGCGCTGCAGTACCCTGCGCACATGCACCCGATGTTCCTCTAGTGTGCGGGAGAAAATGAGAATATCATCGAGATAAACAAAAACAAACGAGTTCAGAAAATCCCGTAGTACATCATTTATCAGTCGTTGGAAGACAGCTGGAGCGTTAGTTAACCCAAACGGCATTACCAGATACTCAAAATGTCCGCTGGGGGTCCGAAAAGCCGTCTTCCACTCATCTCCTTCCCTTATGCGCACAAGATGGTAGGCATTCCTAAGGTCCAGTTTAGTAAACCAGGACGCCCCCTGGAGAGAGTCAAAGGCAGTGTTCATCAGAGGCAAGGTATATTTGTCTTTTACCGTTATTTCATTCAGTCCCCGGAAATCGATACAGGGGCGTAGAGAACCGTCTTTTTTCCCAACAAAAAAAAATCCAGCTCCCACTGCCGAAGACGACGGGCGGATGATACCAGAGGCCAAGGACTCCTTAATGTATGTGTCCATAGCCTCGCGCTCCGGGGCTGACAGGCTGTACAGGCGGCTAGCAGGAAGAGGGGCCCCAGCCTTTAGGTTGATCGCGCAGTCATAAGGGCGATGAGGGGGTAAGGACAACGCCCGAGACTTGCTAAATATTAGCCCCAAATCGTGATAGACCTCTGGCACTTTGGACAAGTCCGGTGGAGATGAATTAGGCAGAGGCACCTTGACGGATGGGGCGCATGCCGCCGATTGGAGGCAGGCACTAAGGCAGAACGTACTCCATGCCGTTACTCTCCCAGCTTGCCAGTCAATGGTGGGGTTATGTAGGCGCAGCCAGGGGTACCCCAAAATAACGGGCGAAGAAGAAACGGGCAGTACTAGAAACTGAATCTCCTCCCTGTGATTTCCTGATACAATAACTGACACGGGAACCGTCTGATGAGCAATGGTGGTCAAAGACGCTTTAGACAAGGTGATCAGTTTGACAGGGGGATCTAGAGTCTGACAGTTAAGGCCCATCCGGGTTGCCAGGTCTCTAGAAATAAAATTTTGCTCAGCTCCAGAATCTACTAACGCCAATGTGGAGTGTTCTGTATGTAAATGGATGAGCCTAAGAGGTAATCCACAACAAGTAAGGGGCTCTTTAGAGTTATTGCCCGTGAATCCCCCTACTCTGATCCACGGGCCCTCCCTTTTTAACTTATTGGGACATTCAAAAACCCTATGTGACTCTTTCCCACAGTAGAAACAAAGGCCCTGATCCCTGCGGCGTTGTTTCTCTGCTGCTGACACTTTAGACCGGCCACTGATTATAGCTTGCTGAACCGGAAGTTCCTCTGACGCAGATAGAGCGAGAGGAGGAGAGTTGGGGAGGCGAGGGTGGGGTTTAACCGAACGGGAAGTAGAACGCCGTTCAGCCACCCGCTCCCTTAATCTGCTATCAAGACTAACCGCTAGGGCAATCAAATCCCGTAAATTATCCGGTTTGTCCCGTGTCGCTAACTCATCCTTCAACTCATCATTAAGACTACGTAGAAAGATACCACATAATGATGGCTCCCCCCACCCAATCTCTGCAGCCAGGACCCGGAAGTCAATGGCGTAATCAGCAGCTGATCTCTTTCCCTGTTGTAAGCTCAGCAATCGTTCTGTCAACACCTCACCTCTATCCGTATGATCAAATACAGACAAAAATTCATTCACAAATTCCTGGTAAGTGAGCAAGGAATAGCTTGGTTTCGCTATTATAGGAAACGCCCAGTCCAAAGCTCTTCCTGTTAACAAATTAATAACGTAGCCAATCCGGCTTGAATCAAGAGTAAAATCCCCCGGAACACGAAGAAAAACTGACTCACATTGCAAAATGAATCCACGAGCTTCCCCGAGTTTTCCGCTGAACCGGGCAGGTGTGGGAATAGGGGTGAGGCGAGAGGACGAGGAGGTGTTAGCTTGTCCAGATGCTAAGCCCACAGAGGCGGAACTGTCTGCGGTGGGGGGAAACGTCTGGTGTCCCTCCAGACGATCCAGCCGACCATTTATTACAGTTAACTGATTTAAGACTACTGTCTGTTGGTGTGCAAGTAAATCTACCCGGGCGCTAAGAGTGTTGATTTGGCGCGACAGTGAGCTGTCCGCTGGGTCAACGTGACGGAGTCGTACTGACATGGTTAGGGACCCAGGAGACAGACACTGACACGAGCAGATAGTGACAATAATCTTTATTTAATAGTGAGAGCGTGTAATGCGAGTGTGAGTGCGTGGATAGTGCTCTGATCACTGGAGCTGAGCGACCTGGACGGAGACCCGGCAACCCTGGAACATATAAGCAGAGAACAATTACCAATGTTCCACACTCGTGAAGAGCTACAGGTAATGAGGCTTACTTGAGTGCAGCACAGGCTTCGCCCTGCTGAGTTCCAGCGGCCGTGCAGCGTGGAGGTGAAGGTGTCCGTGGACGTGCTGGGGTTTCCACCCGTGGCTGTGACAATGGCAATCCTGGTGATGACGCCGGCTGTGACTCCACAGACCAGGATGATGATAATCCAGACAATGACGAGGTTAGTGACTCCACAGAATGTGGCGATGATGATACAGCTGATGCTAATGACAGAGATTCCACCGATAGCGTAGGCCAATACTCCTGCAACTGATATAACAACAGTTCTGGCAACTGAGGAGCAAGACGTACCGGTAGTCGTGATGGTAGCGAACCGCTACGTGTGCGTGATGGCGTTACCCCGTCAGCTGGGGACGCAGGTCCGCCGCCAAGGAGGTCCACCTGTGCACAGGGGTATAGATGAGGAGTTGAATAACAAATTGTCCTCTTACTTGCTTGTTGCTGAGAAGAAGTCCTAGATGAAGCAAGCGAGGTTCTTGACGAGACAAACGAGGTTCCAGACGAGACAGACAAAGTTCCAGATGAGACAGACAAGGTTCCAGACGAGACAAGAGAGATTCTTGACGAGACCAGAGAGCGGAGTTCAGGCTCATTCTCCGTTGAGGAAGACAGATGACGCCGTCCCGGGCTGTCAGCGACGCTGGCTTTTAACAGCCGTTGATTCACACCTGTTGGTCTGCGCGCAGCTGGAGCTAATGACGCCAATGACGGCCCAGAGGCCGCCATGACAAAAACATCTTTAAAAAGTCTTCAGCTGATCCAAAATGCTGCAGCAAGAGTTTTAACAGGTACTAGAAAGAGAGATCATATCTCTCCGGTTCTGGCCTCCCTTCATTGGCTTCCCATTGAGTTTAGAATTAAGTTTAAAATCCTTCTTCTTACTTACAAAGCTCTAAACAATCAGGCTCCTTTTTATTTAAAAGATCTGATACTACCGTATTATCCTAACAGAGCACTACGCTCCCAAAATGCAGGATTACTTGTAATACCTAGAATCTCCAAAAGTACAATGGGAGGCAGAGCCTTCAGTTATCAAGCTCCTCTCCTGTGGAATCAGCTGCCAATCTGGATTCGGGAGTCAGACTCGATCTCTGTTTTTAAGAATAGGGCTAAAACTTACCTTTTTGATATAGCCTACAATTAGGGAGGGATCATGTGTTTCTGAACCCTCCCTTAGTTATGCTGCTAATAGGTTTAGTCAGCCGGGGGACCTCCAGTAATGCACTGGGCCTCACTCCTTTCCTCACTCTCTATGAAATATTTTTTTTGCTGGTCATTAACATTTGTTTGTTCTCTCCCATAGATTGAGTCCCCATCGTGCTGTTTGCTCTCTACATGTCTGTTCTTTTCTTCTTCTCTATCCCCTCACCCCCCAGCCAGTCGCAGCAGATGACTGCCCCTCCCTGAGCCTGGTTCTGCTGGAGGTTTCTTCCTGTTAATAGGGAGTTTTTCCTCTCCACCGTCGGCAAGTGCTTGCTCACAGGGGATCGCCTGATTGCTGGGGTCTTTCTGCAACTGTGGGGGTTCCCCCCTACAGTTGATAGTGCTATGAGATGACTGTTGTTGTGAAATGGCGCTATATAAATAAAGCTGAATTGAATTGAATTGAATTGAATTGAATTGAAATGAATTATATACCCAGTTACAGACAATACATGAAAGACACATTAGCTTCACAGTAACTGCAGGCAGGAATGGGACATTAGCATCACAGTACAGAGCAGGAAGCATGAATATTTGCATTTGAGTCATACATAACAGCAGGATACTGGTGGGAAGGAGCTAGACAAAGAGAGGCTGCCTATTGATATCAATACACACATCTCATTGTTCTGCTAATTGCTCCAGCTGAGCGCTCTGCTTGTCCCAGAATGTTGTGGGGGTTAGCCACACTACTCCCCCCCCAGAGGGCTCTGCTGGGGGCTGAGGCGTCGATCGTCCGGCTTTGGGAGCGAGCTGCGGGGAAAGTCTGTGCCGGAGGAGGGGGAGGGAGGAGGGTGGGGGTAGCAAGTGCTGGCCCGAGACGGCAAAGTTGTCTGGGCCGCGCAAAAATTGCCTGTGGATCCGCGATGTTGAGGGGCTGTCCCGTTGAACGTGCGGAGGTCCACAGCAGCTGTGAGAAGAAAAACTTGTCTCTGACTCCTCTCGCAGTTAAGTCCTGCGAGGATTAATAGCGGCCATGAAGAAAAACAGGAGCTGCAAGGCTGCATAGCGGCTGTGAGAAAAAACAAAAGCTGAGGGACTTGGCGTGTTGACTTTAGGTGCGGGCGCAACCCTAAAGCCCTCGGGGACAGCTGGCGGCTGAATTCCCATTGTGCGCCGTGGCTAAGACCCATACAAAATCCTGTGAGCGAGCTGCGTGTGTGCTTCAGGTGTGTGAGCAGCCCTG
Organism: Pholidichthys leucotaenia; assembly: GCA_020510985.1. Classification (NCBI taxonomy): domain Eukaryota; kingdom Metazoa; phylum Chordata; class Actinopteri; order Cichliformes; family Pholidichthyidae; genus Pholidichthys; species Pholidichthys leucotaenia. Next base: position 8,834 of record JAJAQF010000321.1, read on the forward strand.
AAGGTTCCGTGTGCAGCGGTGAAGGACGATGGCTGTCTGTGTGGAGCCGGTATTGTCCCGTGTGTGGTGCGCTGTCCTCATAACCCCCCGGTATGCGTGCGGGGTTCGGTGCATGGCAGGTCCACTGTAGAGGTGAGTCAGGGTCAGGGAGCTTGCTGCAGATCAGCGTAGTCAGCGCCGATGGTCATCCCTGTTCAGGCTGTTGCTGTAGTTCGGTCATGGTGCGTTCAGGTCCACGCGCGGCATTCTCCATCGGCCCTCGAGGTCGTCGTCGTGGAGGGAGGACGAGGTGCGTGCGCTCTCGTGTGGAGGAGCTGTGAGAGTGGCCAGTCCCACCGTGGATGTGCAGATCTCAGGCGAGGGTCGCACCATGAAGCTTTCTGCGGCTTTCCCGGTCGTGGGTGATCTCCGGAGAGTTCGCCTGGTGGTGGCTCTGCGTCAAGGTCTCCCTGTAGCAGAAGGGAGGGCAGATCATTTGCGTCAGGCTGCTGCGTTTGCTTGTCGTCGGAGAGTCACCGCCGGGGGCTGCCAGCGTGTTCTTTTCTTGGTCGGATCACCAGTGTGGATGTCCAGGTCAGAAGGTTGCATTGCACAAAATGTGTGCTTTCTTTCGGGGTCACTAGTGTGGCGGTGTAAAATAATATGCAGCGAACTGAGAGTTTTTAAGTGAGTTTATTATCCGCCATCACAGAACTCACTCCAGCGCCGTGCAGGCGCGCCGGAGCGAGCCCGGAGGCTCTCGTCAGCAAAAGGCAATGCGTGTAGTCAGATGAGCAGTAAGAGAGAGTTCGTGTGAATTTCAGTCAGCTTATATACCCAGTTACAGACAATACATGAAAGGCACATTAGCATCACAGTAACTGCAGGCAGAAATGGGACATTTGCATCACAGTACAGAGCAGGAAGCATGAATATTTGCATTTGAGTCATACATAACAGCAGGATACTGGCAGGAAGGAGCTAGACAAAGAGAGGCTGCCTATTGATATCAGTACACACATCTCATTGTTCTGCTCATTGCTCCATCTGAGCGCTCTGTTTGTCCCAGAATGTTGTGGTGGTTAGCCACACCATAAAAATTATGAACAGGATCGGTGACAAAGGGCAGCCCTGGCGGAGGCTGGTTTAACAACATAATCCTCTTGCCCTAACCAAGTCTCTGTAAGGGATATTAAATCAATCTGATGATCAATTAACAGATCATGGACTAGCAAAGACTTGGGAGTTAGAAACCTAATATTTAACAAACCACATTTAATTTTTAAATTATGAGGAGGAAAAGATGCCAAATCATTAAATTTAGAGACTTGGTGTTTAATTTAAGTTTTACCAACTTTTTGTTTAATCATTTTGGGATGCTAATACATTATATTTTTATTAACTTTGGAGGGAGCAGACAATGATTCTCTGATGGGGAAGACAGGGGCTAAGTTGAGGGGTGGCAGAAGAAGAGGAGCTGCTGCAAAGAGGCATGTATTTATCAAGTTATGTTGTATTTGTCTTGAGTTATAATGTTTTGGGTAACGGGAGACCGACACAGTCTCTATGGGGTTATAAATTCAAGACTGATCTAAACAGTGAGAATTATTTGGATTAATAGGATTAATATGAGAAGTGGAAACAAAAAAGGGCTGGTTGGCAGACCCAGGTACTTCGGTGTGAGTTAACACACCAGCTTTCAGTCACTGTACTAAAAAATGCTGAATGGAATAAAAGAGATTGTCCCTTAGAACACGTGCACCGAGTCTATTTGGATGGATGCCATCTGGCCTCATAAATGATGGGCGGTTGAAAGACAGGTTGAAATTGTCTGTAAAACTAACGTTAAAAGTAGGACATGTTGAACACCACCAGGTATTAATGCTGAGAGTTCTGCTAAAATAATTGCAACCTCTTCTAAAAGGAGCATGTGGTCCAGAAATAAACACACGTCTGCCACAGATCATAAGAGTGGACAGAAGGCTCCTGAAGTCACTCTTTAAGATCTCCGATGTTTCATCTGGCATGTTGTTGCATCCAACGTGCACAATAACAGTTTTAGCGTGGGGGTATTCATTTAATATGTCAAGGGTAAGAGCCTCAATGTCTGACACTTTAGCCCCATGAAAAAAACTTGTAACACTACCTGCTTCTGACGTTCCTCATTGTTGAATCACCGATTACCAGCTTCATCTGGGGGGGGTGGGGCTTTGTCGGTGGCTTGTGAAATGGTGGATAATTTTGCCGTAGTTGCTGCAGTGGCTGCTAGGAGCCGATGCTGGGGGATGTGCTCTCTTCTTTTTGGAACTGGTGTATAGTTTGGCACACCTAAGATAGTTTTGATCCGGGGCTTGCGGGTTTGGGCCACTGTTGAATGAGTAGGGGCAGCCATGGGAGGATAATCGACGTCCAGGTGGGGGAAATCATCCAGGGGAAGGATGTCGAATCTGTTTTCCAGCAAAAGGGGAAGGGAGGAGTTGCAGCCATGTCTGGTCAATCCCCGACATTTGCTATTTGGCCCAACCAAGGTCCAGGGCGTGCATTGAGGCTGTGACGAACCGCCCGGGGCTTTGGGTTTAGCTCCGAGCTGAAGGCAGTGTTTGTTGCTGGGGTCCTGGACAGCTGAGGTCACCGGAGCAGGGGTGGAAGTGGATGGCGATGTGCTCATTTCACTCAGGTAAGTAGCCGTCTCTGCTAGCTGTGAGTCCGTCGATGGGGCCGATGTCCGTCCAAAAATAATAGTGTCCAGGTTGTTTTCAACCTCCCGAATCTTATAAAGGTTTGAGAGTCTCAATTCCAACTCAGAAACCTTCTTAGAGAGAAAAACACAGCTGACACAAATAGGGGATGGAGCCATGGCTTTCCCGGCCAGAAGTGGCTAGCTAGCTAGCTAAAACAGGTTAGCCTAACCCAGTGAACAGCCCTGCCCGGGGTTTGACTCACCTGTGAGCCTGTCCGGACTGTTGTATTTACTAAGCTAACACTAAGTAAAAAGTTAATATCAGTTAGAGCTAGAGATAAAAATTTAAAATGGAGCTAATGCAGCAAACAAAAACAGACACGATAACATTTTGACAGCATCGTGACAGTTTACAGACGCCGACACATGCACAGAGAGAGACTTTATGTGAATAAATTCACAACTTTTATTCTTTAAGCTGAAACCTTTTCTCAGAATTCTGCACTTTTGTTTCTGAAAAAATGGAAACATAAATGAAAATATTTTCCTTTCATAAATTTGTGACTTTTTGCCATAAATGTGTGAATTTTCCTGTTTGTTTTATTGCGTCACCCTGGTCTGACCATGCAGACGGTTTCCCTCATCATCTCTGCTGATTAGAGAAAATATCAGGGAGTCAAGCTGAATGATTACAACTGAAATGAGATCTGAAATAAGAAATACATCATTAGCTCAAAGTAAGTAGAGTATTAATGTATCCACCTTATTCCTAGCCCCCATGATGCCTTGCAAGAATGATGTGCACAACTTCCAGTACGAGTTTAGAACGTGGAGTCATCATGGAAACTGGACACTTTTTCTTTTGAAACAATTACAGTGGGGCAAAAAAGTATTTAGTCAGCCTCCAATTGTGCAAGTTCTCCCACTTAAAAGATGAGAGAGGTCTCCAATTTTCATCATAGATATATCTCAACTATGAGAGACAAAATGAGAAAAAAAAATCCAGAAAATCACATTGAAGGATTTTTAATGAATTAATTGGTAAATTCCTCTGTAAAATAAGTATTTGGTCAATCCCAAAAGTTCATCTCAATACTTTGTTATATACCCTTTGTTGGCAATGACAGAGGTCAAACGTTTTCTCTAAGTCTTCACAAGGTTTTCACACACTGTTGCTGGTATTTTGGCCCATTCCTCCATGCAGATCTCCTCTAGAGCAGTGATGTTTTGGGGCTGTCGCTGGGCAACACGGACTTTCAACTCCCTCCAAAGATTTTCTATGCGGTTGAGATCTGGAGACTGGCTAGGCCACACCAGGACCTTGAAATACTTCTTACAAAGCCACTTCTTCGTTGCCCAGGCGGTGTGTTTGGGATCATTGTCATGCTGAAAGACCCAGCCATGTTTCATCTTCAATACCCTTGCTGATGGAAGGAGGTTTTCACTCAAAATCTCACGATACATGGCCCCATTCATTCTTTCCTTTACACGGATCAGTCGTCCTGGTCCCTTTGCAGAAAAACAGCCCCCAAGTATGATGTTTCCACCCCCATGCTTCACAGTAGGTATGGTGTTCTTTCTCCTCCAAACACGACAAGTTGAGTTTTCATCAAAAAGTTCTATTTTGGTTTCATCTGACCATATGACATTCTCCCAGTCCTCTTCGGGATCATCCAAATGCTCTCTAGCAAACTTCAGACGGGCCTGGACATGTACTGGCTTAAGCAGGGGGACACGTCTGGAACTGCAGGATTTGAGTCCCTGGCGGCATAGTGTGTTAATGATGTAGCCTTTGTTACTTTGGTCCCAGCTCTCTGCAGGTCATTCACTAGGTCCCCCCGTGTGGTTCTGGTATTTTTGCTCACCGTTCTCGTGATAATTTTGACCCCACGGGGTGAGATCTTGTGTGGAGCCCCAGATCGAGGGAGATTATCAGTGGTCTTGTATGTCTTCCATTTTCTAATAATAAGATAAGATAAGATAAGCCTTTATTAGTCCCACAACGGGGAAATTCCAGGATTGCAACAGCACAGGGATAGCAACACTCAGAGCAACAATCAGAAGGCAAGAAAAAAAACAAGCAAGCAAGAGCAGCTAATATACATATGTACATATTACTATAAGATATATATATACACACACAGACACACAGTGCAGAGCATTGTAGCTGGATGGAATAAATATATGAATATATGAACACACAGTGCAGAGCATTGTAGCTAGATGGAATAAATATGTAAATATATAAACACCCACAGTACGGAGCATTGCAGCTAGGTGGAATAAATATGCAAGTATATAAACACACACAGTGCGGAGCAATGTAGCTAGATGGAATAATATGTAGATATATAAAAACACAGTGCGGAGCATTGTAGCTAGATGGAATAAATATATAGATATATAAATATAAACACACCCAGTGCTGAGCATTGTAGCTAGATGGAATAAATATGTAAATATATAAACACACACAGTGCAGAGCATTGTTGCTAGATGGGATGAAACAGCATAACCGACTACTTAGTTATCCTACATGGTATGATTATGTGCCCATACATATTCTCACTCTCCATAGCGACCGGTATGTTCCTAGTTGTATGCTGGAGAGGACCATTGTGTAAGTCTATTGCATCTTTTGCATTCAAAAAACTATTAGTTTGTTACGTCTTTTTGCTATCTCTGCGAGCAGCCCTGCTTAGGTTGTACAGTCTGACAGCCGTTGGTAGGAAGGACCTACGAAACCTCTCGGTTGTGCACCTGGGATGATGTAGTCTGCTGCTAAATGAGCTCCTCAGTGCATCCAGTATGTCCTGCATAGGGTGGAACTCGGACTCCAGCAGAGATGACAGTTTAGCCACCGTCCTTCTCTCTCCTATCTCCTCCATCGGATCAAGGCGCTGCCCCAGGACAGAGCTAGCTTTCTTAATCAGTTTGTTCAGTCTCTTCCTATCGGCTGCAGTAATGCCACTGCCCCAGCAGACCACTCCAAAAGTGATGGCTGATGCCACCACCGTGTCATAGAATGACTTCAGCAGCGCCCCTTGTACACCAAAAGACCTGAGTCTCCTCAGCAGGAACAGCCTGCGCTGTCCCTTCTTGTAGAGTGTGTCAGTATTGTGTGACCAGTCTAGTTTATTGTTCAGATGAATACCCAGGTACTTATAGGATGTCACCATCTCGATGTCTGTTCCCTGTATATTTACTGGTGCTGTGAGGGGCTGCCCATGCCTGCGGCGGTCCACCACCAGCTCCTTAGTTTTCCTCGCGTTGATCTGGAGGCAGTTCCGATGGCACCAGTCCACGAAGTCCTGGATAAGCCCTCTGTACTCAGCTTCATCTCCGTTGGAGATGAGACCAACGATCGCAGAGTCATCAGAGAACTTCTGTAGATGGCAGTATGTTGTGTTGTGTGAGAAGTCCGCAGTATAAAGAGTGAACAGGAAGGGAGCCAGCACCGTTCCCTGGGGGGCCCCCGTGCTACTGATGATCGTGTCGGAAACACAGTCCCGGGTTTTCACAAACTGAGGCCGGTTCGTGAGGTAGTCCAGGATCCATGATGACAGGTGCTGGTCCACCCCTGCGCGCAGCAGCTTGTCCTTCAGGATCATCGGTTGGATGGTGTTGAAAGCACTGGAGAAGTCAAAGAACATGATCCTCACCATATTCCCGGGCTTCTCCAGGTGGGACAGAGAACGGTGAAGGAGGAAGATCACCGCATCCTCCACCCCAATGCCATGCTGGTAGGCGAACTGGAGTGGATCCATCGCTGGTTCCACCAGGGGGCGGAGATGAGCAAGGAGCAGTCTCTCCAGGGTCTTCATCAAGTGGGACGTCAAGGCCACCGGTCTGTAGCTGTTCAGGTCTTTGGGGTGGGAAGTTTTTGGTACAGGTACCACACAAGATGTTTTCCACAGCTGTGGTACCCTCCCCAGTTTCAGGCTCATGTTGAAGATATACGTCACAATCCCACACAGCTGGTCTGCACAGGACTTGAGGAGCTTTGCACTGATGCCGTCCGGTCCCGACGCCTTCCTCGCCTTGATCTTCCTCAGCTCCGTCCTCACCTGGGTCTTGGTCAGGGTCAGGATGGGGGGCTGTGTGTTGGGAGTGGGGGGGTGTCGGTGGAGTGGGGAGTGGGCAGCAGGACTTGATTTCTTAGAGGCAGCAGTGGTTGTTGTGCAGACAGGGGGGAGGGCGGTTGGTCAAATCTATTGAAAAACAGATTCAGGTTGTTCGCCCACTCCCTGCCCCCCGTGGCCTGGGGGGAGGTATTCTGGAGCCCCGAGATGGTTTTGAGGTTTCTCCAGACCCCGCTGATGTCGCTCTGTTGCAGCTTGTCCTCCATCTTCTTCCTGAAGCTGTCCTTGCCTTCTCTGATCTTTCTCCTCAGCTCCCTCTGTACGGACTTCAGCATCTCCCTGTTCCCCGACCTGAAGATCCTCTTCTTCTCTCTCAGAAGTGTTTTTATCTCAGGGTTGATCCAGGGTTTGTTGTTTGAATGACGCCGTATGGTCTTGGTGGGAACTGATTTGTCCACACAGAAGCTGAGGTAGCCCGTGAAGGTGTGAATGAGGCCATCGATGTCCTCACCATGTGGATCGCAGAGCTGCTTCCAGGCGGTGGCTTCAAAACAGTCCTTTAGAGTGTCCATTGTCTCCTCAGACCATAACTCCACAGTGTGCATGGCCAGAGGTTGTCTGTGCACTAGGGGTTTGTACACCGGCCGGAGATGAACCAAGTTGTGATCCGATCTCCCGAGTGGGGGGAGTTGTGATGAGGTGTACGCCTCCTTAGTGTTTGCGTAGAATAAATCCAGTGTTTTATTGTCTCTAGTGTGGCATGTGACATACTGGGTGAACGTGGGTAGAATGGGAGACAGTGAAACGTGGTTGAAATCGCCTGAGATGAGGAGAAGAGCATCTGGGTGTTCTGTCTGCAGCCTGCTGGTTACTGAATGGATGACGTCACGCGCTGTCCCAGCGTTCGCCGTCGGATTTGCATAAACAACAATGCAGATCACGTGTGAGTGTTCTCTCGGGAGATATGTAGGCCTCATGCTAACAGCTAGCAACTCAAAGTCTTTGCTGCAGTGTCGTTGTTTAACAGTGATATGTCCCAGTCTGCACCAGTTGTTGTTAACATACATTATCACTCCACCGCCCCTAGCTTTGCCACACAATTGGCAATTGCTCCCACAGTTGATTTCTTCACACCCAGCTGCTTACCTATTGCAGATTCACTCTTCCCAGCCTGGTGCAGGTCTACAATTTTGTTTCTGGTGTCCTTTGACAGCTCTTTGGTCTTGGCCATAGTGGAGTTTGGAGTCTGACTGTTTGAGGTTGTGGATAGGTGTCTTTTATACTGATAACGAGTTCAAACAGGTGCCATTAATACAGGTAACGAGTGGAGGACAGAGGAGCCTCTCAAAGAAGTTACAGGTCTGTGAGAGCCAGAAATCTTGCTTGTTTGTAGGTGACCAAATACTTATTTTACCGAGGAATTTACCAATTAATTCATTAAAAATCCTTCAATGTGATTTTCTGGATTTTTTTTTCTCATTTTGTCTCTCATAGTTGAGGTATACCTATGATGAAAATTGGAGACCTCTCTCATCTTCTAAGTGGGAGAACTTGCACAATTGGTGGCTGACTAAATACTTTTTTGCCCCACTGTAAATGACTTCAGCATCAAAAATGCCAGAACATGGCCTTTTGCACCTCAAAAAGAGTAATATAATCATTCTGCTTCCCACGACTATGGAGGAATGGAAGATGAGCTTAAAAAGTGGCCTCACAGATGGTAGCTCCGTTAGTTAGCTCCACTGCTAAGATGCTAATGCTGTACACAAATAAAACTTGAGATATATCCATGTCTCCACCACAGTAAAGTCGGTTGCATTTTGTTAAAAGATGTTGGACATAATCTAATTTACCTCAGAGCAGACATAGAATCTAGAGGGAGGCAGGTGTAACGGTGAAGATGGAAGGAGTAGAGGTAGTGAAAGAAGATGAGTTTAAATACCTGGGGTCAACCATCCAAAGCAATGGAAAATGTACAAAAGAGGTGAAGAAGAGAGTGCAGGCAGGGTGGAGTGGGTGGAGACGAGTGTCAGGGGTGATTTGTGACAGAAAGGTAGCAGCAAGAGTGAAAGGGAAGATTTACAAGTCGGTAGTGAGAACTGCTACTATGTATGGTTTGGAGATGGTGGTGCTGACAAAAAGACGGGAGGTGGAGCTGGAGATGGCAGAGTTGAAGCTGCTAAGATTTTCATTGGGAGTGACTAGGAGGGACATGACTGGAAATGAGTATATCAGAGGGACAGCTCAGGTTGAGCAGTTTGGAGACAAAGTAAGAGAGTCAAGGCTGAGATGGTTTGGACATGTGCAGAGGAGGGACAGTGGAGATATTGGACAAAGGATGTTGAAGATGGAGCTGCCAGGCAGGAGGAGAAGAGGAAGACCACAGAGAAGATTGATGGATGTAGTGAAGGAGGACATGGAGAGGGTTGGTGTTCCAGAGGTGTTCCAGAGTTCCATTTGTGATAACTGGCAATGAGTCTTTACAGCACTGTGGAGGAATTCTGGCCCACTCATCTTTGCAGAATTGTTGTAATCCACCCACATTGGAGGGTTTTCCAGTATGAACCGCCTTTTTAAGATCATGCCACAGCATCTCAATCGGATTCAGGTCAGGTCTTTGACGAGGCCACTCCAAAGTCTTCATTTTGTTTTTCTTAAGCCATTCAGAGGTGGACTTGCTGATGTGTTTTGGATCATTGTCCTGCTGCAGAACCCAAGTGTGCTTCAACTTGAGGTTACGAACAGATGGCCGGACATTCTCCTTCAGGATTTTTTGCTAGACAGCAGAATTCATGGTTCCATTTACCACAGCAAGTCTTCCAGGTCCTGAAGCAGCAAAACAGCCCCAGACCATCACACTACCACCACCATATTTCACTGTTGTTATGATGTTCCTTTTCTGAAATGCTGTGCTACTTTTACACCAGATGTAATGGGACACACAACTTCCAAAAAGTTCAACTTTTGTTTCATCAGTCCACAGAGTATTTTTCCAAGTCTTGGGGATCATTAAGATGTTTTCTGGCAAAAATGAGATGAGTCTTTATGTTCTTTTTGCTAAGCAGTGGTTTTCGTCTTGGAACTCTGCCATGCAGGCCATTTATGCCCAGTCTCTTGTGGTGGAGTAAAGAACACTGACCGTAACTGAGGCAAGTGAGGTCTGCAGCTCTTTGGATATTGTTTTGGGGTCTTTTGTGACCTCTTGGATTAGTTGTTGCTGTGCTCTTGGGGTAATTTTAGTTGGCCGGCCACTCGTGGGAAGGTTCACCACTGTTCCATGTCTTCACCATTTGTGGATAATGGCTCTCACTGTGGTTCACTGGAGTCCCAAAACTTTAGAAATGGCTTTATAACCTTTTCCAGACTGATAGATTTCAGTGATTTTGTTTCTCATTTGTTCCTGAATTTCTTTGAATCACAGCATGATGTCTAGCTTTTGAGGATCTTTTGGTCTGCTTCACTTTGCCAGGCAGGTCCTATTTAAGTGATTTCTTGATTGAGAACAGGTGTGGCAGTAACCAGGCCTGGGTGTGGCTAGAGAAATTGAACTCAGCTTTCCAACAATATGACAAACCACAGTTAATTTTTTGTTTTAACCGGGAGGCAATCATGTTTTCACACAATTCAATTCATCCATCCATCCATCTTCTACCGCTTTTCCGGAGGTCCGGGTCGCGGAGGCAGCAGTTCAAGCAGAGAAGCCCAGACTTCCCTCTCCCCAGCCACCTGCTCCAGCTCTTCAGAGGGGATACCAAGGCGTTCCCAGACCAGCTGGGAGACATAGTCTCTCCACCGAGTCCTGGGTCTGCCCCGGGGTCTCCTCCCAGTGGGACGTGCCTGAAACACCTCAAGTGGGAGGCGTCCAGGAGGCATCCTAATCAGATGCCCATACCACCTCAACTGACTCCTTTCAATGTGGAGGAGCAGCGGTTCTACTCTGAGCCTCTCCTGGATGACTGAGCTCCTCACCCTATCTCTGAGGGTGAGTCCAGCAATCCTCCAGAGAAAGCTCATTTCAGCCGCTTGTATCCGCGATCTCATTCTTTCGGTCATTACCCAAAGCTCGTGACCATAGGTGAGAGTAGGAACGTAGATTGACTGGTAGATCGACAGCTTTGCCTTAGAACTAAGCTCCCTCTTCACCACAACAGACCGGTACAACATCCGCATCACTGCAGATGCTGCTCCAATCAGTCTGTCAATCTCTCGCTCCATTCTCCCCTCACTCGTGAACAAGACCCCAAGATACTTAAACTCCTCCACTTGGGGCAAGAGCCTGTCCCCAACCCGGAGAGGACAATCCACCTTTTTCCGGCTGAGGACCATGGACTCGGACTTGGAGGTGCTGATTCTCATCCCAGCTGCTTCACACTCAGCGGCAAACCATCCCAGCAAGAGCTGTCGGTCATTGCTGGATGAAGCCAACAGGACAACATCATCTGCAAACAACAGGGATGAGATCCTGTGGTCACCAAGCATGACACCCTTCATTCCCTGTCTGCGCCTAGAAATCCTGTCCATGATCATCACCTTATCGTGGTGGGGGGGTTTGCGTGCCCCAGTGATCCCAGGAGCTATGTTGTCTGGGGCAATTTGCCTCTGATAGGGTCTCCCAAGACAAACTGGTCCTGGGTGAAGGGCCAGACTAAGAACGATCCAACAGACTCTCATGAATTGTATATCAAGGATTCAGTGTACCCCACCCGGTATGGGGTTACTGGGGCCCCACCCTGGAGCCAGGCCTGGGGGAGGGGCTCGAAGGCTAGCGTCTGGTGGCCGGGTTTCCACCCATGGGACCCGGCTGGGCTCAGCCTGAAGGAGTTACATGGGTCCGCCCTCCAGTGGGCTCACCACCTGCAGGAGGGATCATGGGGGTCCGGTGCTATGTGGATCAGGTGGCGGTCAAAGGCGGAGACCTTGGCGGACTGATCCCAAGCTTTCTAAACTGGCTTTTGGTACATGGAATGTCACCTCTCTGGTGGGGAAGGAGCCTGAGCTGGTGTACGAGGTTGAGAGATACCGGCTAGATATAGTCGGCCTCACTTCAACACACACCTCCGGTTCCGGAACCAGTCTCCTGGAGAGGGGCTGGAGCTTGGCCTTTTCTGGAGTTGCCCCGGGCGAGAGGCGATGAGCAGGGGTGGGTATTCTTGTATCGCCCCACCTTGCTGCCTCTATATTGGAGTTTTCCCCAGTGGACGAAAGGGTTGCTTCCCTGCGCCTTCGGGTTGGGAAACGGGTCCTGACCATCATTTGTGCCTATGCACCAAATGATGTTTCAGAGTACCCACCCTTTTTGGAGTCTGTGACTGGGGTGCTGGAGGGTGCTCCTCTTGGAGACTCCATTGTCCTACTGGGGGACTTCAATGCGCACGTGGGCAACGACAGTGAAACCTGGAGGGGGGTGATTGGGAGGAACGGCCTGCCTGATCTGAACCTGAGTGGTGTTCAGTTACTGGACTTCTGTGCTAACCACAGTCTGTCCATAACGAACACCATGTTCAAGCATAAGGGTGTCCATATGTGCACCTGGAACCAGGACACCCTAGATCGCAGGTCGATGATCGATTTTGTTATCGTATCATCAGACCTGCGACCGTATGTCTTGGACACCTGAGTAAAGAGAGGTGCAGAGCTGTCAACTGATCACCACCTGGTGGTGAGTTGGATCCGATGGCAGGGGAGGAAGCCATTCATACCTGGTAGACCCAAACGTATAGTGAGGGTGTGCTGGGAGCGTCTGGCTGAGGCCCCTGTCCGGGAGGTCTTCAACTCCCACCTCCAGAAGAACTTCAACCACATTCCGAGGGAGTCTGGAGACATGGAGTCTGAATGGGCCATGTTCTCCACCTCTGTTGTTGAAGCGGCAGCCCAGAGCTGCGGCCGCAAGGTGGTCAGTGCATCTCGTGGTGGCAACCCCCCAACCAAGTGGTGGACACCAGTGGTGAGGGGGGCCATTAAGCTGAAGAAGGAGTCCTATCAAGCTTGGTTGGCTTGTGGGACTCCCGAAGCAGCTGAGGTGTACCAGCAGGCCAAGCGGAGTGCAGTTTGGGTGGTTGCTGAAGCAAAAACCCGGGTATGGGAGGAGTTCGGTGAGGCCATGGGACAAGACTTTCGGTCGGCCTCAAAGAGATTCTGGCAAACTGTCCGGCGGCTCAGGAGGGGAAAGCAGCTCCCCGTCCACACTGTGTATGGTGCGGATGGGGCACTGTTGACTTCGACTGGGGACATCGTCGGGCGTTGGAAGGAATACTTTGAGGATCTCCTCAATCCCACTGATACGCCTTCCACAGTGGAAGCAGGGTTTGGGGATGAGGGGGATGACTCGTCTATCACAGGGGCTGAGGTCGCCAAGGTGGTTAAAATTCTCCTTGGTGGCCGGGCCCCGGGGGTGGACGAGATTCGCCCTGAGTACCTCAAGGCCCTAGATGTTGTTCGGTTGTCATGGTTGACACGCCTCTGCAACATTGCGTGGAGGTCGGGGGCAGTGCCTTTGGCATGGCAAACCGGGGTGGTGGTTCCTCTCTTTAAAAAAGGGGACCGGAGGGTGTGCTCCAACTTTAGAGGGATCACACTCCTCAGCCTCCCTGGGAAGGTCAATGCCAAGGTACTGGAGAGGAGAGTCCAGCCGTTGGTCGAACCTCGGATTCAGGAGGAGCAATGTGGTTTTCGTCCTGGCCGTGGCACATCGGACCAGCTCTTTACCCTCTCGAGAATTCTCGAGGGTTCGTGGGAGTTTGCCCAACCAGTTTACATGTGTTTTGTGGACTTGGAGAAGGCATTTGACCGCATCCCTCGTGGATTTTTGTGGGGGGGGTGCTTCGGGAGTATGGGGTATCGGGCTTGTTGTTATGAGCTATTCGGTCTCTGTACGACCGTTGTGAGAGTTTGGTTCGTATTGCCAACACTCGGTCGGAGTCATTCCCAGTGAGAGTTGGACTCCGCCAGGGCTTCCCTTTGTCACCGATCCTGTTGTTCAATTCAATTCAATTCAGCTTTATTTATATAGCACCATTTCACAACAACAGTCATCTCATAGCACTTTCAACTGTAGGGGGAACCCACACAATTGCAGAAAGACCCCAGCAATCAGGTGATCCCCTGTGAGCAAGCGCATGGCGATGGTGGAGAGGAAAAACTCCCTTTTAACAGGAAGAAACTTCCAGCAGAACCAGGCTCAGGGAGGGGCAGTCATGTGCTGGGACTGGCTGGGGGGGGGACACAGGTCCACGTAGGTTTGGATTTTTTTTTTTACCCTTAATAATAAACATCTTCATTTAAAAATTGCATTTTGTGTTTACTTGTGTTAACTTTTTGTAATATTTAAATTTTGTTTGATGATCTGAAACATTTAAGTCTGACACATCCAAAACAATGAGAAATCAGGAAGGGGGCAAACACTTTTTCACACCACTGTATGTGCCCGTGCGCCATACACAAACTATGCCCCATCTCATGTTTGTTGCTGTTGTTTGTTGTTGCTTTGAGGTACTTCGGTGCATATCAGTGTGTGTGTATGCATGCACAGCACTTCACTTGTGTGACATTTGAATGTTTTGTTTGTAGCACCTTAACTCTGCACTTTAGCATATCCACTTTGTAGTTTCATTGCAGTTGTTCTTCTGGTGTATGATTGTTTGTGTGTTTTTGTGTCCCGCCGGGTGACTACAGATGCAAATTAGCAGTGTTGCTAAATCTTGCATGCTTACATTTGTGTGAATCTTCATTAGTATGTAATGTCCCTTTTAAATAAACATTGAACGACTTCCGGTCTGGACACCATGGTGATAGCAGCTTAACGCTGAAGCTCCTAGACCCGATCCAGGAAAATACCTTGAAAATCAGATTTAACGGATTTTTGGAAGAGTGAAAATCAAAAGACAAAGTCATCATGCCTAAAGGAAAACAGAAGAAATCGACATTTACCAGGCCAGGACACGCATCGGCCGGAGAATCTGATCCAGAGGATTTCCATTCAGAAGACGAGGAGCTGAATGAAGCTAGCAAAAAGGTTAGCTTAAAAATGGTACTTAAAGAATTAAGACGATTTTGCCGAGAGTGTTGGGCTGAATTTCGTGAAATCAAAGACGAAATAAAAAGGACAAACAGCTGAGTGGACCAGGCTGAGGACCGAATCTTGGAAACAGAGGAAAGAATAAAAGGGCTGGAAGATACCGTGCTGGATCTACACAAAAGACAGTCAAGACTGGAGGCTAAGCTAACCGACCAAGAAGGAAGACTAAGAAGAGACAACATAAGAATTCATGGTCTGAAAGAAGGAGTCGAGGATGGTTTCACCACAATGGCGGCATGCGTGGAATCCTTACTGAGAGAGAAGTTGGATATTCCCCAAACCACCGACTTGAAGACAGAAAGGGTGCACCGTACATTAGCCCCTAGGCCGGCGGCGGAAGCGCCTCCACGATCGGTGGTGGTGAAGTTCTCCAACTCCAGAATAAAAGAAGAGGTTGTAAGACTGGCTTGGCAGAAAAAAGGATTTATGCACCAAAGGAGAAAAGTTTTCGTGGAACACGATTACGCCCCGGAGGTCCTTAAAAAGCGTCGGGAATACAACGACGCTAAAAAGGTATTACGAGAGAAAAAACTGCGCTTCCAGACACCATTTCCGGCAAAGCTGAGGGTTTTCTGCGGGGATGAGACGTGTCTCTACAACTCGGTGGAAGAAGCAACCACGGATATGGCGAGAAGAGGGCTCCCGGTAACGGTGTATAAACCCGCAGCAGACCCGATCGAAAGAATCAAGGCTCAAACGTGGTCCACACAGAGGCCCTCAAAATCCACGGGCCAGCAGCGGGAAACCCAGCGCCAGGGCTATAAGGAAAAACTGGCCGTTTACAGGAGGGAATAACGATATTTTTAGTCAATCTGCGCATCCAACCCTCCTCCTACAAGGTAATAAACATTAAAGGAGATGCAGAATCTGCAAGTGGTAAAACATTTCATGGAACAGACATAATATTAGAAACAAATAAGTCTTTAAAAAAAAACCAAACAACTTGTTAAAATAGAAATTGACAATGAACCACATGATCTCTCCACACTAACAAATACTGTATTAACGTTTAATGTGAATGTTTGCTGTGATGGTGGTGGGAGGGTGCGCACAATTTCATAGGGTATAGGCATAAAAAAAAAAATCATTACAAGTTCGGATTAGGATCTGAAATTCACGTTAAAAACATGGGACAACTTACAGGCGTAAGAGAGGGCCCTCAGCACGTAACAGAATCTGAGGAATTTCCCTCAGAGCCAACACACCATCATGGCTCTTCTAAGGGCACTAAAAAGACCTCAGCTCAGGAAGATCTTTTGTCAGTTTTTTGTTTTAAAGTTTTATATACTATGTTCTTAATGTTTTTTATGTTCTTAATGTTCTTTCAGTTTCTGAGTAGCATAAAAGAGGGCCACCACACTGTTATACTAAATAAGACAACACAATGGAGAAACAGGGTGTAACCAAAATAATCTCATATGATGTAAAAGGGATCCTGAATCCAGTTAAAAGATCCAAGATTCTAGGCAAAATGAAAAAAGACAAAGCAGGAATAATGTTTTTACAGGAAACCCACATAACAGACGTGGAGCACACTAAACTCAATAGACAAGGGTTTAAAATGATCTCTTCATCTTCATATAAGTCAGGGAGGAGGAGGGGAGTAGTGACATTGATCTCAACCAAAATTATATTTGAAAAAAAAATCAGAACACAAAGATAAAGAAGGGAGATACAGTATGGTACTTGGGCGGCTAGAGGGAGAAGATACCACCCTGCTGAATGTATATGCACCTCCAGGGGCTAACTGGAAATTTTATAAAAATGTATTTGACCTAATGATAACTAAAGCCCAAGGTTTAGTGATATGTGGTGGAGACTTCAATCTAAGACTGACTCATACTGAGATGCATCAGGTAATTCTCCACATCAAAATAACACTCAAAGTAGAAAAACTCAGCTGCTATTAAAAGAAATGGGAATCTGTGACGTGTGGAGGGAATTCAACCCCAGTGTAAAAGATTATACATTTTACTCAGCACCACATTCATCATACTCAAGGATTGACTTTTTTTATGTTTAATAGAGACATTGGAAGAGTAAAAACATGTAAAATAGGACTGATGGATCTCTCCGACCACAGTCCGATCTATATGGACTTAAGTATCCAAAAATACACAAATAATACATTTTCTTGGAGGTTAAATTCAAATGTGCTGAAAGGACCACTGAAAGATGAATTGGAATCAGATATTCTCAGATATTTGGAAGAAAATGATAATGGAGAAGTATCCCCTTTAATACTGTGGGACGCATGCAAAGCTGTAATAAGGGGAAAGATTATTGCAAAACTGGCAACCCAAAAGAAACTGAGACAAGAAAAACTAATCACATTAGAGTCAGAACTTAAGAACCTAGAAAAAGAGCACAAAGACAACACTCATTCTAATGACTCACTCAAAATTAAGGAAATTAAAAAACAAATAAATGAGATCTACACAATAGAAATCCAGAAGAAACTTACATTTTTGAAACAAAAATACTATGAAACAGGCAGCAAATCGGCAAAATTACTAGCCTATAAATTGAGGAAACAACAAACTGAGAGAGCAGTCTACAAAATCAGAGACCCAGTATCAAAGGAAATAAAATTTAGAATTCAGGATATTCTTAAAAGCTTCGAGAACTACTACACGAACTTGTACTCCCTCAAAAAACATAAAAACACATCCGAAGCATTCCTAAATACATTACACCTTCCCCAACTTACTGAGTCGCAAAATAAAACACTACTGTCAGAAATGCAACCTAAAGAATTAGAAAAAGCAATTATGAAACTTAAAGCTAACAAATCCCCAGGAGCAGATGGCTATACAGCAGAGTGGTACAAAACCTTTAAACAGCAACTATCTCCTCTCCTCCTGAGAACATTTAACTATGTCCTCCACACAGGGAAAATCCACCCCTCCTGGAGAGAAGGGGTCATTGCAGTCATACCTA
>JAJAQF010000322.1:0-26558 GCA_020510985.1 Pholidichthys leucotaenia
CAGAGACCGACGGAGACCGAAAGAGATTGACGGAAACCCAGAGAGACTGACGGAGACCGACGGAGACCGATAGAGATCGACGGAGACCGAGAGAGATCAACGGATACCGAGAGAGACCTACGGAGTCCAAGAGCGAGATTGACGGAGTCTAAGAGAGACCGACGGATACCGACGGAGACCGAAAGAGACCGACGGAGACCGAGAGAGAACTACGGAGACCAAGAGAGAGATCGACGGAGTCTAAGAGAGACCGACGGAGACAGAGGGAGACCGAGACAGAGAACGACGGAGACCGAGGGAGACCGACAGAGACCGAAAGAGACCGACGGAGACCAAGAGAGATCGACGGAGAACGAGAGAGATTAACGGAGACCGATTGACACCGTTGTAGACCGAGGGAGACTGATGGAGTCCGAGGGAGACCGACGGAGACCGAGAGAGAGACTGATGAAGACCCAGGGAGAACGACGGAGACCGAGAGAGATCTATGGAGACTGAAAGAGACTGATGGAGACCGACGGAGACCGAGAGGGATCGACTGAGACCGACGGAGACCAAGGGAGACTGAGAGCGACCTTCGAAGACCGAGAGACACCGACAGAGGACAATGGAGACCGAGACAGAGAGACATTGACGGAGTCCGACGGAGACCGAGAAAGAGACGGAGTCCGAGAGAGACCAACAGAGACTGAGGGAGATCCACGGAGATGGACGGAGACTGATAGAGATTGACGGAGACCGAGAGAGATCAACGGAGACCGAGAGAGACCTATGGAGACCAAGAGAGAGATCGACGGAGTCTAAGAGAGACCGACGGAGACCGAGGGAGACCGAGACAGAGACCGATGGTGACCGAGGGAGACCGACGGAGACCGAAAGAGACCGACGGAGACCGAGAGAGATTGACGGAGACCGTCGGAGACCGAGAGAGATCAATGGAGACCGTGGGAGATTGACGGAGACCGAGAGAGACCTATGGAGACCAAGAGAGAGATCGACGGAGTCTAAGAGAGACCGATGGAGACCGAGGGAAACCGAGACAGAGACCGATGGTGACCGAGGGAGACCGACGGAGACCGAAAGAGACCGACGGAGACCGAGAGAGATTGACGGAGACCATCGGAGACCGAGAGAGATCGACGGAAACCGAGAGAGACTGACGGAGACCGACGGAGACCGAGAGAGATCAACGGAGACCGTGGGAGATTGACGGAGACCGAGAGAGACCGACAGAGACCGAGAGAGAACTACGGAGACCAAGAGAGAGATCGACGGAGTCTAAGAGAGACCGACGGAGACAGAGGGAGACCGAGAGAGATCAACGGAGACTGTGGGAGATTGACGGAGACCGAGAGAGACCTATGGAGACCAAGAGAGAGATCGACGGAGTCTAAGAGAGACCGACGGAGACCGAGGGAGACCGAGACAGAGACCGATGGTGACCGAGGGAGACCGAAAGAGACCGACGGAGACCGAGAGAGATTGACGGAGACCGTCGGAGACCGAGAGAGATCGACGGAAACCGAGAGAGACTGACGGAGACCGACGGAGACCGAGAGAGATCAACGGAGACCGTGGGAGATTGACGGAGACCGAGAGAGACCTATGGAGACCAAGAGAGAGATCGACGGAGTCTAAGAGAGACCGACGGAGACCGAGGGAGACCGAGACAGAGACCGATGGTGACCGAGGGAGACCGACGGAGACCGAAAGAGACCGAGAGAGAATGACGGAGACCGATGGAGACCGGGAGAGATTGACGGAGACCGAGAGAGATCAACGGAGACCGAGAGAGACCTACGGAGACCAAGAGAGAGAGCGACGGAGTGTAAGAGAGACCGAGGGAGACCGACGGAGACCGAAAGAGACTGATGGAGACCGAGAGAGAGACGACCGATGGAGACCGAGAGTGATCGACGAAGGCCAAGAGTCACCGACGGAGACCAAGAGATATCGAAGGAGACCGATGGAGACCGAGAAAGACCGATGGCGATTGAGAGACACCGACGGAGACCGAGAGAGATCAACGGAGACCAATTGTGATCTAGAGAGACCGTTGTAGACCAAGAGAGACCGACGGAGACCCAGGGAGACCGACGGAGCCGAGAGAGACCGACTGAAACCAAGAGAGACTGACGACGACCGAGACCGAGAGAGATCGACGAAGGCCGAGAGACACCGATGGAGACCAATAGAGATCTACAGAGACCGATGGAGACCGAGAGAGATCGATGGAGACTGAGAGACACCGATGGAGACCGACGGAGACCGAGAGAGATCGACGGAAACCGAGAGAGACTGACAGAGACCGAAAGAGATCGACGGAGATTGATAGAGATCGATGGACACCGAGAGAGATCAACGGACACCGAGAGAGACCTACGGAGACCAAGAG
This sequence comes from Pholidichthys leucotaenia, assembly GCA_020510985.1. Lineage (NCBI taxonomy): Eukaryota > Metazoa > Chordata > Actinopteri > Cichliformes > Pholidichthyidae > Pholidichthys > Pholidichthys leucotaenia. The sequence goes on from JAJAQF010000322.1 coordinate 2,396, forward strand.
AGAGATCGACAGAGTCTAAGAAAGACCGACGGAGAAATTGACGGAAACTCAGAGAGACTGACAGAGACCGATAGATATCGACGGAGACCGAGAGAGATCAACGGAGACCGAGAGAGACCCACGGAGACCAAGAGAGAGATCGACGGAGTCTAAGAGAGACCGAGGGAGACCGAGACAGAGACCGACGGAGACCGACAGAGACCGAAAGAGACCGACGGAGACCGAGAGAGATCGACGGAAACCAAGAGAGACTGAGGGAGACCAACGGAGACCGATAGAGTTGGACTTAGACCGAGAGAGCTCAACGGAGACTTAGAGAGACCTACGGAGACCACGAGAGAGATCGACGCAGTCTAAGAGAGACCGACGGAGATTGACGGAGACCGAGAGAGATCGACGGAAACCGAGGGAGACTGACGGAAACCGAAAGAGACCGAGAGCGATCGACGGAGACCGAGAGTCACCGACGGAAACCGAGAGAGACTGACGACAACCAACGGAGACTGAGAGAGATCGATGAAGGCCGAGAGTCACCGACGGAGACCAAGAGAGATCGACGGATACTGAGAGAGTGTCCATCGGTCTCGGTCAGTCTCTGTTGATGTCTCAAAGGAGACCGACGGAGACCAACGGAGACCGAGGGAGACCGAGAAAGAGACCACGGAGACCGAGGGAGACCGACGGAGACTTAAAGAGACCGAGAGAGATTGACGGAGACCGACGGAGACCGAGAGAGATTGACAGAAACCCAGAAAGACTGACGGAGACTGATAGAGATCGACGGAGACCGAGAGAGATCAACGGAGACCGAGAGAGTCCGACGGAGACCGAGGGAGGCCGAAAGACACCGAGAGAGATTGACAGAGACCGACGGAGACCGAAAGAGATTGACGGAAACCCAGAGAGACTGACGGAGACCGACGGAGACCGATAGAGATCGACGGAGACTGAGAGAGATCAACGGAGACCGAGAGAGACCTATGGAGACCAAGAGAGAGATCGATGGAGACTCTCGGAGACCGAGAGAGACTGAAAGAGACCGACGGAGAACTAGAGAGACCGATGGAGACCGAGGGAGATTGACGGAGACCGAGAGAGACCGACGGAGACAGAGAGAGTCCGACGGAGAGTGAGGGAGTCCGATGGAGAAACACGGAGACCGAGAGAGACCGACGGAGACAGAGAGAGTCCGACGGAGACCGAGGGAGGCCGAAAGACACCGAGAGAGATTGACAGAGACCGACGGAGACCGAAAGAGATTGACGGAAACCCAGAGAGACTGACGGAGACCGACGGAGACCGATAGAGATCGACGGAGACCGAGAGAGATCAACGGATACCGAGAGAGACCTACGGAGTCCAAGAGCGAGATTGACGGAGTCTAAGAGAGACCGACGGATACCGACGGAGACCGAAAGAGACCGACGGAGACCGAGAGAGATTGACGGAGACCGAAAGAGACTGAAAGAGATCGACGGAAACCCAGAGAGACTGAGGGAGACAAACGGAGACCGATAGAGTTCGAGTGAGACCGAGAGAGATCAACGGAGACCAAGAGAGACCGACGGAGTCCAAGAGAGACTGAGAAAGAGATCGACGGAGTCCGAGAGAGACCGACAGAGAGCGAGGGAGATCCACAGAGACCGACGGAGACCGAGCGAGAGATCGACGGAGTCAGAGAGAGAGACCGACGGAGACCAAGAGAGATCGACGGAGACTGAGAGAGACCGACGGAGAACTAGAGAGACCGACGGAGACTGAGAGAGATTGACGGAGACCGAGAGAGACTGAGGGAGACCAACAGAGACTGAGAGAGATCGATGGAAACCCAGAGAGACTGAGGGAGACCAACGGAGACCTAGAGAGATCGACGGAGACTGAGAGTCACCGACGGAGATCGAGAGAGATCAACGGAGACCAAGGGAGACCGAGAGAGACCCACGGAGACCGAAAGACACTGACGGAGACCGAGAGAAATCGACGGATACCGAGAGAGACTGATGGAGACCGAGAGAGATCGAATGAGACCGACAGAGGCCGAGAGAAATCAACGGAGACCGATTGAGACCTAGAGAGACCGTTGTAGACCGAGAGACCGACGGAGACCAAGGGAGACCGACGGAGAATGAGAGAGAGACTGACGGAGACCGACGGAGACCGAGAGAGACCGACGGAGACCGAGAGAGAACTACGGAGACCAAGAGAGAGATCGACGGAGTCTAAGAGAGACCGACGGAGACAGAGGGAGACCGAGAGAGATCAACGGAGACCGTGGGAGATTGACGGAGACCGAGAGAGACCTATGGAGACCAAGAGAGAGATCGACGGAGTCTAAGAGAGACCGACGGAGACCGAGGGAGACCGAGACAGAGACCGATGGTGACCGAGGGAGACCGACGGAGACCGAAAGAGACCGAGAGAGAATGACGGAGATCAACGGAGACCGTGGGAGATTGACGGAGACCGAGAGAGACCGACGGAGACCGAGAGAGACCTATGGAGACCAAGAGAGAGATCGACGGAGTCTAAGAGAGACCGACGGAGACCGAGGGAGACCGAGACAGAGACCGATGGTGACCGAGGGAGACCGACGGAGACCGAAAGAGACCGACGGAGACCGAGAGAGATTGACGGAGACCGTCGGAGACCGAGAGAGATCAACGGAGACCGTGGGAGATTGACGGAGACCGAGAGAGACCTATGGAGACCAAGAGAGAGATCGACGGAGTCTAAGAGAGACCGACGGAGACCGAGGGAAACCGAGACAGAGACCGATGGTGACCGATTGACACCGTTGTAGACCGAGGGAGACCGATGGAGTCCGAGGGAGACCGACGGAGACCGAGAGAGAGACTGATGAAGACCCAGGGAGAACGACGGAGACCGAGAGAGATCTATGGAGACTGAAAGAGACTGATGGAGACCGACGGAGACCGAGAGGGATCGACTGAGACCGACGGAGACCAAGGGAGACTGAGAGCGACCTTCGAAGACCGAGAGACACCGACAGAGGACAATGGACACCGACAGAGACATTGACGGAGTCCGACGGAGACCGAGAAAGAGACGGAGTCCGAGAGAGACCAACAGAGACTGAGGGAGATCCACGGAGATGGACGGAGACTGATAGAGATTGACGGAGACCGAGAGAGATCAACGGAGACCGAGAGAGACCTATGGAGACCAAGAGAGAGATCGACGGAGTCTAAGAGAGACCGACGGAGACCGAGGGAGACCGAGACAGAGACCGATGGTGACCGAGGGAGACCGACGGAGACCGAAAGAGACCGACGGAGACCGAGAGAGATTGACGGAGACCGTCGGAGACCGAGAGAGATCGACGGAAACCAAGAGAGACTGAGGGAGACCAACGGAGACCGATAGAGTTGGACTTAGACCGAGAGAGCTCAACGGAGACTTAGAGAGACCTACGGAGACCACGAGAGAGATCGACGCAGTCTAAGAGAGACCGACGGAGATTGACGGAGACCGAGAGAGATCGACGGAAACCGAGGGAGACTGACGGAAACCGAAAGAGACCGAGAGCGATCGACGGAGACCGAGAGTCACCGACGGAAACCGAGAGAGACTGACGACGACCGACGGAGACTGAGAGAGATCGACGAAGGCCAAGAGTCACCGACGGAGACCAAGAGAGATCGACGGATACTGAGAGAGTCTCCATCGGTCTCGGTCAGTCTCCGTTGATGTCTCGAAGGAGACCGACGGAGACCAACGGAGACCGAGGGAGACCGAGAAAGAGACCACGGAGACCGAGGGAGACCGAGGGAGACTTAAAGAGACCGAGAGAGATTGACGGAGACCGACGGAGACCGAGAGAGATTGACAGAAACCCAGAAAGACTGACGGAGACTGATAGAGATCGACGGAGACCGAGAGAGATCAACAGAGACCGAGAGAGACCTATGGAGACCAAGAGAGAGATCGACGGAGACTCTCGGAGACCGAGAGAGACAGAAAGAGACCGACGGAGAACTAGAGAGACCGATGGAGAGCAAGGGAGATTGACGGAGACCGAGAGAGACCGACGGAGACAGAGAGAGTCCGACGGAGAGCGAGGGAGTCCGATGGAGAAACACGGAGACCGAGAGAGACCGACGGAGACAGAGAGAGTCCGACGGAGACCGAGGGAGGCCGAAAGACACCGAGAGAGATTGACAGAGACCGACGGAGACCGAGAGAGATTGACGGAAACCCAGAGAGACTGACGGAGACCGACGGAGACCGATAGAGATCGACGGAGACCGAGAGAGATCAACGGATACCGAGAGAGACCTACGGAGTCCAAGAGCGAGATTGACGGAGTCTAAGAGAGACCGACGGATACCGACGGAGACCGAGCGTGACTGACGGAGACCAAAAGAGACCGACGGAGACCGAGAGAGATTGACGGAGACCGACGGAGACTGAGAGAGATCGATGGAAACCGAGAGAGAATGACGCAAACCGAGAGAGATCGACGGAGATTGATTGAGACCTAGAGAGACCGTTGTAGACCGAGAGAGACTGACGGAGTCCGAGGGAGACCGACAGCGACCGACAGAGAGACTGACGGAGACCGAGGGAGAACGATGAAGACTGAGAGAGATCATCAGAGACCGACGGAGACATAGGGAGTCCATCGGAGACCAAGGGACACCGACAGAGACCGAGAGAGATCAACAGAGACTGACCGAGATCAACAGAGACCAACGGAGACCGAGAGAGAGTGACAGAGACCAAGAGACACCAAAAGAGACCGACGGAGACCGAGAAAGACCGACAGAGACCAAAGGAGACCGACGAAGACTCACGGAAACCAAGAGAGAGATCGACAAAGTCCGAGAGAGACTGATGGAGACCGACGGAGACCAAGAGAGATCAATGGAGACCAAGAGAGACCAACGGAGAACTAGAGTGAATGACGGTGACTGAGGGAGACCGACGGAGACTGACTAAACTGAGAGAGATTGACGGAGACCGAGAGAGACCAACGGAGACCGATGGAGACTGAGACAGAGATCAACGGAGACCGAGAGAGATCAACGGAGACCGATTGAGACCTAGAGAGACCGTTGTAGACCGAGAGAGACCGACGGAGTCCGAGGGAGACCGACGGAGACCGAGAGAGACCGACGGAGACCGAGAGAGATCAATGGAGACCAAGAGAGACCAACGGAGAACTAGAGTGAATGACGGTGACTGAGGGAGACCGACGGAGACTGACTAAACTGAGAGAGATTGACGGAGACCGAGAGAGACCAACGGAGATCGATGGAGACTGAGACAGAGATCAACGGAGACCGAGAGAGATCAACGGAGACCGATTGAGACCTAGAGAGACCGTTGTAGACCGAGAGAGACCGACGGAGTCCGAGGGAGATTGACGGAGACCGAGAGAGATCGACGGAAACCGAGAGAGGCTGACGGAGACCGACGGAGACCGAGAGAGATTGACGGAGTCCGAGAGAGACCGATGGAGATGGAGATAGTCTGACGGAGACCGAGGGAGTCCGATGGAGAAACACAGAGACTGAGAGAGATCAACGGAGACCGAGAGAGACCTACAGAGACCAAGAGTCTGATTGACGGAGTCCAAGAGAGACCAATGGAGACCGAGGGGGACCGACGGAGACCAAGAGAGATCGATGGAGACCGAGAGACACCGATGGAGACCGACGGAGAAGAAGAGAAACCGACGGAGACTGACGGAGACCGAGGGAGACCGACGAAGACCGAGGGAGTCCGATGGAAACCCACGGAGACCGAGAGAGATCAACGGAGACTGAGAGAGACCGAAGGAGAACAAGAGAGAGATCGACGAAGTCCGAGAGAGACCGACGGAGACCGAGGGCAACAGAAGGCGACCGACGGAGACCAACGCAGACCGAGAGAGAGATCAACGGAGTCAAAGAGAGAGACCGACGAAGACCAGGGGAGACGGACGGAGACAAAGAGAGATCAACGGAGACCGAGAGAGACAGAAAGAGACCGACGGAGAACTAGAGAGACCGACGGAGACCGAGGGAGATTGACGGAGACCGAGAGAGACCGACGGAGACAGAGAGAGTCCGACGGAGAGCGAGGGAATCCGATGGAGAAACACGGAGAACGAGAGAGATCAACGGAGACCGAGGGAGACCGACGGAGACCAAAAGACACCGAGAGAGATTGACGGAGACCGAGAGAGACTGACGGAGACCGACGGAGACCGACAGAGATCGACGGAGACCGAGAGAGATCAACGGATACCGAGAGAGACCTACGGAGTCCAAGAGAGAGATTGACGGAGTCTAAGAGAGACCGACGGAGACCGACGAATACCGACGGAGGCCGAGACAGAAACCGACGGAGACCGAGTGTGACCGATGGAGACCAAAAGAGACTGACGGAGACTGAGAGAGATCGACGGAAACCGAGAGAGAATGATGCAAACCGAGAGAGATCGACGGAGACCGATTAAGACCTAGAGAGAGACCGTTGTAGACCGAGAGAGACTGACGGAGTCCGAGGGAGACCGACGGAGACCGACAGAGAGACTGACAGAGACCGAGGGAGAACGACAAAGACCGAGAGAGACCGTAAGAGATTGACAGAGACCGACGGAGACCGAGAGAGACCAACGGAGACCGATGGAGACCGAGACAGAGATCAACGGAGACCGAGAGAGATAAATGGAGACCGATTGAGACCTAGAGAGACCGTTGTAGACCGAGAGAGACCGACGGAGAACTAGAGAACCCGGCGGTGACCGAGGGAGACCAAGAGAGATCAATGGAGACCACGAGAGACCGACGGAGAACTAGAGAACCCGGCGGTGACCGAGGGAGACCGACGGAGACTGACTAAACTGAGAGAGATTGATGGCGACCGAGAGAGACCGACGGAGACCAAGAGACTTTTAAAAAAAGGCTTTATTGCACATTTCAAAAATGCAGAAAGACCAATATCAGTTGTCCAAGTGTGTCACATCTCAAAAGTGCAAACATAACTCATCCCCCTGACCCACTGAACACAAAACATTCCCTACAGCCCATCTATTGATGAACGCCTCCAGATTGTCTACCATTTGATAGTAAGAGAACTCCACCCGGAGTCTGACTGTCAACAAGACCTTGAAAGCGGACACAGGATCCACATTGCCAGCATTGCTTGCCCGATTTTTCCTCGTCAGCCATATGGCAAGCTTAGCAGTCCTGGATAGGAAGTTCATCAAAGTGTGGGCAGCCTTCCTTGCCACTTTGTACTTCGGACCGTAAATGAACAGACCAAAAGAGAAACGTTCACCCAAAGCCCGAAACCACTCGCGCAAAATGTCAAAAAGTCCAGATAAACGAAAACAGTGGACAAACAAATGGTCGAGGGTCTCAACTTGGGAACAAAACAAACATTCCCCCCCCACAGTCGGATCAAGGTGTGCCCTGTATTTATTTGTGGCTATCGCCCCATGCAAAATCCTCCACTGGAGATCTGCTGTGCGTTTCTCAATAGGTTGCTTGTACATGCACCACCAGCTGCCTTTTGGGGAGACCCCTGGCCCCAAACAACCCGCCCACCTCGACTCCGTGACATCCTTCAGAGAGCGCAGATTCAGAACCTTCACACAGATGTGATACACCGCCCTTATCCCGACAAACTGGAACTTGCCCAGGCGTGGAATCCTGAAGGTCAGTAGGTGATCCTCTCCTCCCTGCCACTCCCCCACATCCGGAGTTATGGAAATTGCAGGAAAGGTGGACGCAGTGTCGTCATCCCATTGATTGGAAAGAGTGCGGTTCGTCGCAAACGCTCGAAGCGGCTGCGGCAGGGCAGCGCACACGTCCTCCACCACCCTTTGCAGCAGTCTGACAGATGTAATTTTTGCACTCCGCCTCAGTGTATCCATCGATGTGGTGGACATCCTCATAAGATGACCCAGCTTGGTACAGCGTGCCTCCCGCAAACAACTCCGCAGACTGGCAGACTGCAGCACCTCTGCTGCGATGAATCGATTGAAAAACAGTGGTTCTTCGAACAGCCATATGCCCGGTGCCTCGTCACGGAAGCGGGCCACGTTGAAGACTCGCCATGCATGCAAAACGGACGTGTAAAAAGCAGATAGTCCAGTAAGGTCCACCTCCCCAGACGTCACGAGGAAGAGCTGCTTATCATAGCCCAAGCGACCAACTCTCCTCAAAAGCAGCTTAGCAGTGTCCATCCAGCAGGGTCTGCATCCATAAAGGAGTCGTTGTGCAGTTCGATGCCTGAAGCTGGCGATCTTGGAATGTATGTCCACCAGGCCCTGTCCCCCCTCGGCCACAGGCAGGTAGAGAACTGGCGCGCGGACCCAGTGGCGACCAGACCAAAAGAAGTCCACGATTGTCTTCTGAATCTCCTCCACGAGGCTCCTTGGCGGTGTCAAAGCCACCAGCCTATGCCAGAGAGTCGAGGCAACCAGATTATTCACGACCAGAACCCTGCCCCTATATGACAGCTGTGGTAGCAACCATTTCCATTTAGAAATGCGAGCACACACCTTGTCCTTAACACCCTCCCAGTTCTTTCGTTCAAAAGCCTCCGTACCCAGAAAAACCCCCAACACTTTGAGACCGGCCGTCCCCCACTGAAGGCCGCCGGGCAGGCGAGGGACGGCTTGACGCGACCAGTGGCCCACCAAGAGACCCTCACTCTTGGCCCAATTAACCGGTGCAGAAGATGCCCTTTCATAAACTGTCAAAGTGTCCACCAGACGCTGCACATCCCCGTTGGAGGTGATGAAAACGTCGACGTCATCCGCATAAGCAGACAAGACAATCGGGCGGCCACAGCTTGATGGCCCCGGCAGAACCAGACCACCCAGCCGAGCGCGCAACCTGCACAGCAAAGGCTCAATAGCCAAGCTGTACAGCTGACCCGAGAGTGGACACCCCTGGCGTATTCCCCGGTGTACAGGGATTGGCCGACTCAATCCCGCCCCCACATTCACCAAACACTCAGCTCCAGTGCATAGCAGATTGACCCACCTCAAAAACATATTTCCAAAACCAAACCCCCTCAGGGTAGAAAACAAACAGGAATGGTCAACCCTGTCAAAGGCCTTTTCCTGGTCCAAAGACACAATTCCAAACTGTAAGTCATGACATTTACTGAGCTGGAGAATGTCACGTATGAGGAAAACATTGTCCATAATGCTCCGGTCAGGAATACAATATGTTTGATCCCTATTGTAGCATCATCTCACTTTGGCTCAGCAATAATTATTCTTCTGCTTAAAGACATTTTTGTTTCACCCAGGAGTAAGACAAAAACAATGGATTTTCTTCCTCCAGGCCACAGCTGAAATCCCCTTTCTTTTGTTAAAACCAACCTAAGGAATGTCCCCAATGTCCGGCTTCACTTTTATTGCCCCCATAAAACATACACAGACCCACAACTCAGCTAATTTCCTTAAACTCTGGACATACTGGATTTAACCAGTGAATTTTAAAGTACATTATTACACACTCAATTCTAAACCTTCTTCTTTTCAGAACTATGAAAAGAAAATGGACTCTGATGTTTTAATGTGGAAAATCCATAATATGTGTGAAATGCATTAATCTGTGATTTTATATATATGCATGTTAATGTTTAAATGAATGTTTATTCCTGCATGTTGATTTAGAAGCACTGCTTATAAGATACAGTAAGGTTAGTTTAGTTATACATAAGTGTGTAAGAGTATATTCCAATGTATTTAAAATTGTGTGTATTCCTGTGGACGGATCATGTTTCACCAGTCTCCAAAGAGACCTCACCTTCTTCATCTCATTGGTCCCTTGTAGACTGTTTGTTCATTGGACGGAAAGTCCATCGGGCCTCCCACGAAGGACACTCATTGGCTGAGATCCCGGAAGCCCGCGAAGCTCAACAGGACTTATATAAGGGAGAGGGACCCCTGCCTCTCCTCTCTTTCGCTTCAGCCCTCTCTTCCCTTTTGGCTCTCTTCACGGATCGGCTCTTTTGCCTCTGTCTCTCTTCCCTTTTCACTGATCGTCTCTATTGTCTACACACAGCAAGGAAGAACAAAGGACCGTCTGAATAGACTTCGACCACGTGTCGCTTTTCTGAACACAGAGCAGATAACTCGTAATTTGTTTATGTAACTTTGTATTTTCTTTTTCTCTTAAATGCCTAGGAATTCCTATTTCTTTGAGCTCAATTCTTAATCGGAGTTAAACTCCAATTTTTACTTATCTCTTTTTCTTTGTTAAACTTTCTGTAAAACCACCGTTTGTTTAATTTTAATGTAAACTTTAATCTTGACTTTATTTCTATATTTTTCTTGACCAAGCACCCACCAGAAGCTATTATTTTATCTAAAGTCCGAAAGTTTTTTTTTCTCTTCTAATTTGAAATCTGATCAGATACCTTTAATTATTCCCAAAGACCTGCAGCGCTTGTCTACCAGGAAGAAAAGACGCAGCTCTCCATATCACGCGCAGGCTGAGGAATCAGCGCGCTCCTGCAGCATCTCAACCATCGAGATCCAACTTACGATCTCATGAATATCATTAATCGTCAAGAGGATATTTGCGGGACAAATATTCTGGGTTTTGCCCCTGAACAACACTTCAAAACTTCATGGGGATGACGACAGAACCATCATCACCGAGGATCACGTGAGCTGCAAACTTTAATTCATCTGCTGAATTAAACGTCTGAGGTTTGGTAATAATTCGTGTATCTAATCAGATGCAAATTAAGAAGCCCTTAACATAACTCTTCTTTTCATTAAAATTCCGTTTTTATTTTCTTAACATCAATCAAGGACTTTTCATATAATTAGTAAACTTTCTCCATAAATTTGCGTTGTTTCAATAATCTGTTAACTCAAACTGATAGAAATTGGTTTCTCAAGTTAACCCTGGTTCCGAAAATATTGACATTGTTAATCTATTATTTACAAGATTGATTTTATGATTAATGAAATTACTGCAATGTCTGTTAATCATTTCATTTAATAAATATTTAAAAATGAGAGAAGTCGTTGAGAATTTATTTCATTCTGAGTCTGTTCAAGCACAGGTATCGAATTCACGGAAAATTTTTGAGACTGATTATTGATTAAGTTATTGAGTGATTAACAGGTATAAAGTGAAATTAAAGATTAAATTGCTTCTTAAAGATAGAAGCTGGTGCCCCTTACGAGTGTTATTAACTTTTCTGATGTATATGAAATGAGATTTGATCTCAGATTCCAATACATCAATATAAATTAAATAATTCATACCTGATCATATTTATTATTTATTAATACATCCCCTATTTCCTCCTGTATATTTTGGTGCGTCCCGTGTGAAGGCCTGGTTGAACTTGACACAACTCAGAATGAAAGAAATTAATACATAAGCTGTGTGTGATTTTGGTCAAGTTTAACTCACAAAGGTGCTTCATTGTCTGCAGCAAGTCTATTGTCTCTGTCTCTGTGTCACGAGGGGGAGGGGGTGAATTCGCCCCCCGATTACTGCTGTGTGTGTGTGTGTCTGCTGACCAAGAGAAGGAGGGGGTGAAGAGACCCCACTGCACTCTAGTCAGTTTTTTTTTGTTGTTGTTCAATGCATGCTACACGCTGAATAATTAAAATAGGCCTGGGAACAAAATAGCGAAGAAATCCTATTTGTTTTCCCCGTTATTTCAAAACCCCGCAGGCGAAGCAAACCCTTGGGGGATTTAATTGAATTAACCATTGTATAAACTTGTTGAATAAAGTTTAGGGAGACTGAAGTTTTCCCGCCTTTGGAAAGCAAGGCGTGGTTTTATGGACTGAAGCTTGAGCTGCATTCACGTGGCACGTGCACGCTCAGTCACGCACGCGACCGTCAAGCTGTGCATGAAAAACTGCGCATGTGTAGATCGGCTAAGCGACGCCATCTTAAGTCTAGGTAAAGCAAGTTCCCTGTAGCCGCCATTTTGAGTAGAGATCCTTGACTCCTTGTGACGTCATTGGGTTTCCTCTTCTGGAAGTGCAGACAAAAACTGCCTCCATCTTGTGGTGAAACATAGGGACTGCAATTTTTATTTAAACTTCTAATCTTTAAAGACGATTTATAACCAAATTAAGTCTTCAAAGTAACTTCAAAGCAATTCATATTAATCGGAATAAACTAAATTTAACACTAATCCAAACTTTTATGCCAAGAACAGAAAGGAAAAGGACCTGTTGGCTTCTGAAAGTTTGTCTCAGTGGTGAAACCCCACTCACTGTATAGATACCTATAGCAGGAACATACATAAACACCCCTATTGTATTTAATCACTTATGTAACCACATATTATAATCTTTTAAGCTAAAAGCAAACATATTTACACACTTTTAAGCAAAAAGTTGCAAACTTTGAAGCCATATGTGTGCTTATTTTGCTGTTTTTAAATGTGATATGGTGTGATTCCCTTCCCACAGAAACCCAGTTTTAGTTTAAGGATTCTAATGCTGATGTTTACTCAAGAGTAACATTAAAGTAGGATTAAACCTGTGCATTTTGACAAATTTACAGACTTAGTGAATATTGATAATTTTTCCTCTTTCTCAAATTTAGGAAACCACATTAAGCAATTAACACTTAAGCGAAGCTCTAGGTGTCATTTAAACTCATTGTGTCATTTCTGATTCATGTTTTCTCTACAGGAAAAGAAAAACATTTAACCAACCAGCATAATTTTGAAATTTTTCCCAGGATTTAAAAGAAAAGTCAAAAAGGTGCAAACATTGATTATTCTGTAAATAAGAAATTTATAGATAACAATCAAGACAGATCACTATTGGCTTCACTCCTAAGAAATCCTTGGATACCAAATATTGAAACAATTCACTTGTTTCTAATTTGTAAATATTTTAAACATTTAATGCTTCAAATGAAAATAGGCTTTAACAAATAAAACCAAAGGAAAGCCTTAACTTTAAAAGAAAGTGGAAACTTATAATCTTAAATCTTTAAAGCATTTAGCCTCTTTTGTTTTTGGATTTCTTTTGTAAATAAAATCCTCACTTTCAAAGTGACATTTTGCAAGATCCCAAAGCTAGTTATTGATGACAAATTCCAATACTAGACTTTGAAAATCAAAGTAAAGAAGTCAATCCACACAATTGAAATTTCAGGTTTGTTTTGTGAAACAAATTCAATCCAATTTTGTTTAAACTTTAACAACATAGTTTCAGCAAATGAATTAATTGAAGCATCTCTACATTTCTAAATAATTTCAAAATTCTATTTCCCATCTTGCAAGCCTACAAGTTGAAACAAATTCTAAAGGAACTTTCAACTATCACGGTTGTAAAATAAAACACTCAAGGTTAAACCTTGTTTAACAAATTTAAGAATAATCAACCAGTTGAATTTAAAAAAAAAAAGGCTAAATAACAACAACAGTTAAACATGATGAGTCATCAGACAACCGACCAATTAACCAAACTGGATGACCTTCAAACAACATTGGAAGCATGGACTTCTAATTTAATTTCTAGCTTCACAACACGGGTCAAGGAAACACAGCCCGAAGAATTGGAGCAACTCACTGAAGAACTTTTGAATGGACACACTGAGAAACCACCAGAAGGCAAGGACCTCACCAGTGTCTTAGGTAAGTTTGCGCTAACATTAGTCACAAGATTAAAGGTAGCCGAGAACGAGCTAGCAAATCGACAAACAACGATCCTATCTCTCCAAGAAGAGAATGAAACACTGAAAGAAAATCTGGAACAATCTCAAGAGGAGAATGACAAAACTCAAAACCAACTGGATGAAGCGTTACAAGATTTGAACCGTGCAGAGTCAGAAAATAAACGGTTGATAGATAACAACGACGTGCTTCACCAAGACAACAATGAAGTTGAAGATGCCCTTCAAGACACAAAGAAGGAACTCAGAAGAGTTGAAGGTCAACTTGAAAATGTGAAGAAAGACTACAAGGAATGTCAACTGCTCCTAAAGGAAAGACATGAACACCGGGACATCCACCATGCTCCATCGCCCGATTCCCGTTTCGAATACGGACGACCGCGTGGACAGTGTGCGTGTGCCCCTTCAGACCGCGACCTTGACAAGACCGCGCGAAACATCACCAAATTTGATCCAGGACCTACGGGTTCAAGTATCCTGATGCTACGACTGACGATCGCATCTATCTGATTAAGCTAACATCTAACAGGTCAGTATCAAAATTCATAGACAGACAACCGACAAACATCAAAGCAAACTACATGCTGCTCCGCGAAGCCATCGAAAAGGAGTTCTCTGACGACTGCCTACAAGCAGGGCTAACCGCAGCCCTAGCCGTGAAGCAAGGACACTCAGAGCCAACACAAGCCTACTACCAGAGACTCCTACTTGCATATTTTGGATCTCAAAATACACCAGGGATGGAAGAAGACCACAATTTCAAGACCCTCTTCATCCAAAACCTCCATCCCACTGTGAGTCATTACCTAGGAGTTACAGCTAACCCAAGGTCAAACTCAATAAGTCAGCTGAGAGAGTTTGCACACTATGCGTTCCAAAAACAGCAACAAAGTCGCAACAAGCACGCTAAACCTGCTACAGTGCTAGCTATTAGCGATGCATCTAACACCTTGGAGTTGGAAGGAGCCCCTCGCTCTACTCCACCTCTTACACCGCGAGTACATCAACAACCGAAGCATTTTTCCAACCGACCTCATCAAGGTCAAAACCACACTAGGTCCTCTGGATACCACTTTGGACCAACTTTGCGAAAACCCGACTACCGTCGTAGACCATATCCACGGGATAGGTCACGAGAACGCAATACGGACTACCATGATGACAGATACCGATACGAAGACACGCGTAACTACGACAAATGGTCTCCATCCCATCACAGAAGCTCAGAAGCGGAGACCTATCACAAACCTTGGAAGGAAGAAGAAACTCCTACATTCAGTAGAGAAGATATTGAAATTGTCCAACACCTCCTAGCAGAGATTCAAAACTACAAAGAGAATAAAACTGCTAACATTCTAGCTATATCAGCTGTGCCAACTCAAAACAAGCGTTCCAAACAAAGGAAACACAAGAAGAAAATCCCTCATGCAAATAAGGAAGGACCAAAGGACTCAACGCAGTCCAGTGCTGTTATGGCAGCCCAACCACAGGTCACAGACCACTCCTCTAATGACATTTCACAACTATGTGTCGAACCACCGGTTCCACAATTTCTATGCGATTTAAACGAGAGGGGGGTGGCACGGAAATTCTACCTTCCACTGACCCTTGAAGACATGGTGTGTCAGGACGCTGTTTTAGACACTGCTGCTGACATCACTCTCATGTCACACACCCTTTTTGACAAACTACGTGTAGCTGCTAATCGCGCTAACAAACATTTGAAACTGGAACCCTGTTCATTAGCCGTGCGACCATATGCGCTCACTAAAACAACCCTGTTGGGCGTATCACTACTAAACATGTCCATTGGACCCATGACCTTGACACATCCGGTCTACGTGTCCAAACTTGACGCCATTCCATTACTTGTTGGCAAAGACCTACTGAACCGTTTTGAGCCACTGATTGATTTCAAGAACCTCAAACTATGGGCTCAAACGCAACACCCTCACCCATTTGACCCAACAAGAACAACTGAATCACAGTGCTTTGTTCTGAACACTTTAGACACCCCAAGTCTCACACAACTAGCACTGTTGGAACAACTGCAACTGATTGAAAGCGACCGCCAAGACCAAGGTGAGTACTGTCCTAAAGAAGTCAAAAGTTACTTTCAAATACAAGGTCAAGCCAAACACTCAAATGACCTTGAAAACTCAACGGCCGAGCAGAAAACCCCAAACGGCCCCCTTGAAACCCTTGATTCAATGGTGGTGTCACATTTTGAAACCCACCCACCCACCCATGAGGCCTGCATGGTCACAAGAGCCACACCAACCGGCTCAGAATCAGAATCAGAATCAGAATCAGAATAAACTTTATTGCCAAGCATGTAAAAAAACACACGAGGAACTTGACTTGACATTGGTGCGCATGCGCGCGACACAACGACACGGCAGCCATAAAGGCGCCTCATCAAACAGAGATAGATAAGAAAGGGAGGGGAAGGGAGGGAACGACACAAGGGGGGAGGAGAAAAAAAACTTCGTTATCAAAATACAGCTTATTTTTAAGCAGATTGTGATTACAATGAAAAAAAATCTCTCAATAGCACAGAGCAACAACTCAGAATTCACGAGACACAAGAGAGCAGTGTACAGTATATCTTTAATCAGTTCATGAATCAATGTGTGTGCGGTGTTGAGCAGTGTTGATGATAATAAGAGAGACCCAAGGACCCTTGGCAGAAGATGTTTTGTCTGTCTGGCGCCCAGTCTTATCTGGCGCTGCAGCTGGCTGTCCAAGGCCTTGTGCTCATGATTTTGAAAAAAAACACAGTCTGCAGACAGCCAGGAGGAATTTTCATGGGGAATAATAATGCCAAATAGGACTGATCACAGAGAAGACTTGTATTTCTTCCGTAGATTCAGTACATTAATCCTTCATTGCGCAGCTTTGAACTCGTCGTGGAAAGACCTGAGCGAACCCATGATGTAATCCACCTTACGAGACAGTTCTCCAGTAGTCGCTATCAGACCCTCTGAAACCTCAAATTTTTGCGACAAAGAACCCAACTTTTGCGAATGCAAGGCACACAGTCACTCAACCTTGCAACCAAATGAGCCATAAAACCGTCAAACACCGGTTGGATAAAACGGTACATGCGCTGCCTGCGTCTACACCCTATGACATACCAAACCTGAAACCACTTCCTGTGACACAATCTTCTCTGCAGCTATACATTGGCACTCCTGTTCATGCTTTCGACGAACTATCATCGCCACCACTCAGAGTTCCTCGAAACCAGAGGGGGGTGATGACTGCCAATGCCCATAACATTCCAGCTGCAGAGCACAAAAGCGTCAAAACGACATACAAAGCTCCCAAGGCTGTATTTCAAAAACATTCGGACCGACTCGCTAAACAACACAAAGCATATAACGATCAAAAACTCTTGCATGACAAACTGCGAAGGGGGGACAAGATCTTCCACCCTACATTTGTACCGCAAACACCTGAAATCAATTTACAGGAAAGGAAAATCACTCCTAAATTCCTGCCCGAGTGGATGAATCCACACATTGTCAACAACAAACTTTGGCCACTCAAGCGCCAAATCCAAGACCCCATTTTCAAATGGGCTCACCAAAATCAGAGTAACCTTTACCAAAACCCCATGGGACTTGTCGGGTACAACACTGTCAAAGTAAGTCCATAAATAAGATTAAAATCAAACCTACATCTGAGAAATAACTGTAGCTAACTACTAGCCTCAGGTACACTCAGTCAAATTTCTCCAAACAATTAGTTAACTGCATCAAAACTTCCAGAAAGGAAAGGATATATTAAAACCAAATTAGCCCTTAAACTAATGTCAAAGACCTCTGTAAAATCTAATAAACTTCAGTCAACTTACTATTACCAAATAGTATACACAAGACATTCAACACCATTAGCTTGAGCTAATAATCTTAAAACTCCCATCAAAGGTGAAAAACAAGCACAAGGTTTAGAGTTCAATCTCTTAAGCTCTATTCTGTAATTTCATAGTTTTGGGATCAATAAAGTACATCCATCTAAAAGAAATCATTCCACCTCTAAGAGGAATTTTCATTTGCCAACCAGGTATCTAAAGAAAGATCAACAAGAAGATTAAGATCCAAAACCACTCACTTTTATGTTTGCCAAGATGATGGCCCTCCTGTTTATCAGTTTAGCCATCTGCCTAGCAATCACACCCACTGTTACCCAGTCAGAATGGGGCCAAGCCAAAACGAAAGGTCAAAGATCCTCAGATGGATTCTTAATAACAGCCTCATCGTTAGAGCCTCTTGTTAACCTTAGCATGCCCACTGTTAACTCGGTCAACACCGCTAAACCGAAACGCCAGGTTGTCGAACCACAAACTGTTACCAAAATCTTACAAGACACTGTGTTGGTTTTGAATGCTTGCTCCGAAGCTTCAGTCAAACTCAACAAGGCCTTGAACTCTTTGTGTTAGAAACGCAATTTCATCTTGCCTGCACTACAGTTGTATGTACAGCAATATGACAATAAAGTTTGATTTGATTTGATTTGATTTAAAGGTTGACTATGCTCACACACAGCCAATGTCTATGTTACTCTCAGAAGTAGCTAGAAACATTAGCTTTTCAGTTAACGCTTTAGCAATGAATATGCTCTCTCATCATATCCTTTTTGCAGTAAATCCAAATTTACTTCTCATTGCCATCCAAAGAATAACGACATCCTATGCCCACTCAGTTTCTTTGAACAAAAGCCTCAAACACCCTATGATTTGGACATCTGTGGAACCATGGTTTAGTCTAACTAAACAAATTCAATTTGAACCTCCATGAGCCACCTCAATATTGATTAGTCTGAATCTACCTCAAATATGAAAGAATTTTATTTTTGCTATTGACTAAGATTTTTGGATACATGCTTGTGTATATACAAATAATCCTTTATACTTTATTTAGATTTTATGTACATTTAAACTGTTTTTGAAACTTTGAATAGATATTTTTCAGCAAACCCAAAACATTTATATCAAGTATGTCAAAACCCACATACTTCTAGTTCACTTTTTTTGTACCCAGAATTTTTAAGTCTTTACAGGCTTATACAGAACTTTAGTATATCCTAGACAATTATACAATGTTTATATTTGGTCATGCCCAAATTATTTTTGAAATTTCCAGAAGTTTTTTCAGAAAACCTAATTTAAGGACCTACACTTTGGAATAGATACTGTTTACAAGCTTAAGACTTATCGACATCAGAACTTTAGTTCAGCATTTGGATCAAGCCTTGCCAAATTGGGATTTGATACCTAGGATTGCTATCAACGCTGAATCAACGTCACCATTGATACCAGAGGGGGGACTGTAGCATCATCTCACTTTGGCTCAGCAATAATTATTCTTCTCCTTAAAGACATTTTTGTTTCACCCAGGAGTAAGACAAAAACAATGGATTTTCTTCCTCCAGGCCACAGCTGAAATCCTCTTTCTTTTGTTAAAACCAACCTAAGGAATGTCCCCAGTGTCCGGCTTCACTTTTATTGCGCCCATAAAACATACACAGACCCACAACTCAGCTAATTTCCTTAAACTCTGGACATACTGGATTTAACCAGTGAATTTTAAAGTACATTATTACACATTCAATTCTAAACCTTCTTCTTTTCAGAACTATGAAAAGAAAATGGACTCTGATGTTTTAATGTGGAAAATCCATAATATGTGTGAAATGCATTAATCTGTGATTTTATATATATGCATGTTCATGTTTAAATGAATGTTTATTCCTGCATGTTGATTTAGAAGCACTGCTTATAAGATACAGTAAGGTTAGTTTAGTTATACATAAGTGTGTAAGAGTATATTCCAATGCATTTAAAATTGTGTGTATTCCTGTGGACGGATCATGTTTCACCAGTCTCCAGAGAGACCCCACCTTCTTCATCTCATTGGTCCCTTGTAGACTGTTTGTTCATTGGACGGAAAGTCCATCGGGCCTCCCACGAAGGACACTCATTGGCTGAGATCCCGGAAGCCCGCGAAGTTCAAGAGGACTTATATAAAGGAGAGGGACCCCTGCCTCTCCTCTCTTTCGCTTCAGCCCCCTCTTCCCTTTT
The DNA here is from genome assembly GCA_020510985.1 of Pholidichthys leucotaenia. Lineage (NCBI taxonomy): Eukaryota > Metazoa > Chordata > Actinopteri > Cichliformes > Pholidichthyidae > Pholidichthys > Pholidichthys leucotaenia. Next base: position 22,118 of record JAJAQF010000322.1, read on the forward strand.
GGCTCTCTTCACGGATCGGCTCTTTTGCCTCTGTCTCTCTTCCCTTTTCACTGATCGTCTCTATTGTCTACACACAGCAAGGAAGAACAAAGGACCGTCTGAATAGACTTCGACCACATGTCGCTTTTCTGAACACAGAGCAGATAACTCGTAATTTGTTTATGTAACTTTGTATTTTCTTTTTCTCTAAAATGCCTAGGAATTCCTATTTCTTTGAGCTCAATTCTTAATCGGAGTTAAACTCCAATTTTTACTTATCTCTTTTTCTTTGTTAAACTTTCTGTAAAACCACCATTTGTTTAATTTTAATGTAAACTTTAATCTTGACTTTATTTCTATATTTTTCTTGACCAAGCACCCACCAGAAGCTATTATTTTATCTAAAGTCCGAAAGTTTTTTTTTTCTCTTCTAATTTGAAATCTGATCAGATACCTTTAATTATTCCCGAAGACCTGCAGCGCTTGTCTACCAGGAAGAAAAGACGCAGCTCTCCACATCACGCGCAGGCTGAGGAATCAGCGCGCTCCTGCAGCATCTCAACCATCGAGATCCAACTTACAATCTCATGAATATCATTAATCGTCAAGAGAATATTTGCGGGACAAATATTCTGGGTTTTGCCCCTGAACAACACTTCAAAACTTCATGAGGATGACGACAGAACCGTCATCACCGAGGATCACGTGAGCTGCAAACTTTAATTCATCTGCTGAATTAAACGTCTGAGGTTCGGTAATAATTCGTGTATCTAATCAGATGCAAATTAAGAAGCCCTTAACATAACTCTTCTTTTCATTAAAATTCCATTTTTATTTTCTTAACATCAATCAAGGACTTTTCATATAATTAGTAAACTTTCTCCATAAATTTGCGTTGTTTCAATAATCTGTTAACTCAAACTGATAGAAATTGGTTTCTCAAGTTAACCCTGGTTCCGAAAATATTGACATTGTTAATCTATCATTTACAAGATTGATTTTATGATTAATGAAATTACTGCAATGTCTGTTAATCATTTCATTTAATAAATATTTAAAAATGAGAGAAGTCGTTGAGAATTTATTTCATTCTGAGTCTGTTCAAGCACAGGTATCGAATTCACGGAAAATTTTTGAGACTGATTATTGATTAAGTTATTGAGTGATTAACAGGTATAAAGTGAAATTAAAGATTAAATTGCTTCTTAAAGATAGAAGCTGGTGCCCCTTACGAGTTTTATTAACTTTTCTGATATATATGAAATGAGATTTGATCTCAGATTCCAATACATCAATATAAATTAAATAATTCATACCTGATCATATTTATTATTTATTAATACATCCCCTATTTCCTCCTATACTATCCACAATCAAACCCAAGACAGTGTTCAGTCTGTTTGCCAGGGCCCTGGAAAGCACCTTGTAGGTGGGGCCTCCAGTTTTTCAGCAGGGCCAAGTCCCCCTGCTTTGGCAACAGAGACAGCACTGCACGGCGACATGAGACAGGTAACGTTCCTTCCCTGTAACAGGCCGTCAGAACGTTATAGAAGTCTGGTCCAACCACATTCCAAAAATGCTTAAAAAATTCTGAAGAAAGGCCATCCAGTCCAGGCGCGCGTCCCAGCGCCAGCTGATTCACAGCCACAGTCAACTCATCCAATGTCAGGGCACAGTCCAGAGCGGCCCTGTCGTCCTGGCCGAGCACCGGAAGGGCCTCGAAGAGCTGATTTTGAGATTCTTTGCAACACGTTCCCGCAGCAAATAGGGCCCCGTAGTAATCCACTGCATGGCGGCGCATCTCGGACGGGTCCGTAGTCAGGCGACCATCTGGGAGTGTCAAGCAAGCCATCAGCTTCTTTGTCGCAGTAGACTTTTCCAAATTGAAGAAGAAGGACATTGGTGCATCCATGTCCTGCAGGCGAGTGAAGCGCGACCTCACTAGCGCCCCCTCCACTCTGCCCTGCAAGAATGTGCGCAGGGCCGATCTGTTCTCCTGCAGCAAAGGACCAGCGGTAGAATCCCGACCCGTAATCAAGATGGCCTCCAGCCTCTTTACAGCGTCCTCCAGTTCACTGACCTTGGCGTTGATAATGGCAGTTGAGTATGCAGCGTACCGTTGACAAAAAAGGCGAATTTGCACTTTTCCAACGTCCCACCACTGTTCGAGGGAACCAAAACGAGCTTTCGTGGTCCTCCAGTGTTCCCAGAAGCACACAAAATACTGACAAAAGGCATTGTCCTGTAGGAGCTTGTTATTGAAGTGCCAATATGACTTTGCCCGTTTCCCTGGTGAGTTCAGTAACACCGCAGTAGCCAGGTGATGATCCGTGAAACCGACGGGACTTATGTTACTGTGAAGGAGGCCGGGGCTACAGGTTCTAGAAACATATATCCTGTCTAATCTAGCAGCACTGACAACCCCGTCAGTGACCCTGACCCAGGTATACCGTCTCGCATTGGCATTTTTCAATCTCCACGTGTCCACTAAGTCTAACTGCACAGTGAAATTTTCCAAGCATCTAGAAGACTGCAGATGAGGTTCTGCATTAGTGCGATCTACAGTGAAGTCCAAGGTACTGTTGAAATCACCAGCCACAGCAAGTTGGTCTTGGTGATAGCGCTGCAATTCAGTAGTCATTGTATTGAAAAAGGCAACCCTTTCCGCGCCGTGGTTTGGCGCGTAAACATTAACCAGGCAAAACACGGAAACCCCCACTTGCGCCCTAACTAAAAGCAGCCTGCCCCTCACTATCTCCACCACCGATAAAATTTGTGCATTTGCTGATTCCCCAAACAAAATGGCCACTCCCGCGCTTAGATTTGTGCCGTGACTGAGTGAAAATGGGCCTTTCCACCACAAGCCCCAGTCGACTTCATCCGCCGAAGTGGTATGAGTTTCCTGCAAAAACAAAATGCTGAGACCCTTCCATTTGAACAGGTCACTAACGAATCCCCTTTTATGATTACCCCTGCCACCATTTATGTTTAAGGTCCCTAATTGTATTTTCTGCATTATGGCGATATTTGTGAGGAGCACCGTGCTTTGCCATGGAAATCATTCCATCTTTGCGCGCTTGGCCTTTTGTCCCCCTGCTGATTTACGCAGGGCTGCGAGGTGCTTCTTCAGGCGGTAGTGTTTTCTTTCATCCAGGAGGTCAACACCAACCTCCTTCCTCAGTATATTAACAGACCGAATAAATTTGTCAGTGTCACTGAAGTAATCTGCAACGTTAACGGCCCTACTATTATAGGTCCCATCCAGGAAAGCATTTATTTCTTCTAGTGAATACAAATGCGCATTGGCCTCGCCATTAGCCCCAATAGACTCATTTTTAGCAGACTCTGCGTCAGTTCCACACTCCATTCCCTCAGCAGCACAACTCTGCTGACTGTCAGATTCAGCTGGCACGTCAGCTGGTGCAGCTGATCCATCAGTCATGTGCTGACTGTTAGATTCAGCTGGCACGTCTGCTGGTGCAGCTGATCCCTCATCAGTCACACGCTGACTGTCAGATTCAGCTGGCACGTCAGCTGTTGCAGCTGATCCTTCATCAGTCACGTGGTCCGGGGCGGCGCCTATCTCAGTCGACCGGCGTTTTTCCGCCTGCTGCTGTGAAGTCGCAGCAGGCTGCGGAAGCACAGCCGCTGATGTCACACAGCGTGATGCTGAGTCCACGTCATGGACCGCCTGTGCGCCATCGCCAGTCATGCCCCCGGCTGCAGGCCGCGCCGCAGGCGCCACAGGCCAACTGTCCACAGGCACAGCGGGAGGCCCCAGAGCACGAGCGGCGGAAGCCCCTGCCCCGCCGTCGGCAGCAGCGCCGTGAGCGGAAGGCACAGCGGCCACCCCAGCCGCGGCCCCACCAGAGCCCCCCGCCGGGCGCCTGTGCGGGCAGGCGAAACGTTTATGGCCCACATCACCACATTCAAAACACTTCATCTGTCCCGCGCTCGCATACACCATATAGTAGCCATCCCCGTGTTTGACCCGGAAGGACGCTTCCAGAGTCTGAGTGGGCGAGTCTAGAAACATGAACACCTGTCGCCTGAGTGATCTCACATGGTCTAAGTCGGCTTCCCTGATTCCCAAACTGACGTGTTTAAACGGGCCCACAAACTTCCCGAATCTGCGGAGCTCCGCCGCCAACTGCTCGTCAGTAATGAAAGGTGGAACACCCGAGACGGTGATAAGCGTTGATGGAACTGCTAAGGGGGACACCTGCACATACACGTCCCCGATCACAATACCGCTCGCAACCAGAGCGTGGACATCCTCCTAAGTAGCCAGATCGATAGAGACTGAAAGAGACTGACGGAGACCGACGAAGACCGAGAGAGATCCACGGAGAGTCTCCGTGGATCTCTGGGTGGATTGAGACCTAGAGAGACCGTTTGTAGACCAAGAGAGACCGACGGAGTCCGAGGGAGACTGACGGAGACTGAGAGAGAGACCTACGTG